>JAAGKR010007765.1:0-34784 GCA_011419295.1 Clarias macrocephalus | reverse complement strand
AACACTAGATAACAAGACAGCCGGAACCCTAAAGAGAAGAACACTAGATAACGAGACAGCCGGAACCCTAAAAGGAAGAACACTAGATAACGAGACAGCCGGAACCCTAAAGAGAAGAACACTAGATAACGAGACAGCCGGAACCCTAAAGAGAAGAACACTAGATAACGAGACAGCCGGAACCCTAAAGAGAAGAACACTAGATAACGAGACAGACGGAACCCTAAAGAGAAGAACACTAGATAACGAGACAGACGGAACCCTAAAGAGAAGAACACTAGATAACGAGACAGACGGAACCCTAAACAGAAGAACACTAGATAACGAGACAGACGGAACCCTAAACAGAAGAACACTAGATAATAGGAAATTATCAAGACAGAAAACTATGACTTGAGACTGACAGAATGCTAAACAGCCAAATTTAAAAATGCTTAACTGACAAAATCTTAGACAAGAAGAACCCAAGACAGACAGACAGACAGACAGACAGAATCCCTGAGTTTTAAAGAGACCAGTGACAGAATAACACAAATACAACACCAAACACACATATAACTATACAGAGTACACAGGCAGAACAACAAGATCAAAGACGTATAAACAGATACATGATGTATAGAATAAATCCGGAGAACTAATCAAACAAGCCGGTTAATCAACACACGCTTTTTGGCTGACTTGACACTCACACAGCCGATTACAGCTCACTGATTAACACGTAAGCGGTGATTAAGCACTACTTGCAGCAGGTCTGTGTTTGGTACCTTATGAGCCGGAACCAGGTTGACCAGGACGGTGTCCAGGAGCTCCTGGGACACGGAGTCTCCCTCGCAGACGATCGAGCTCATCAGGTCTACCATGTGCATGTGCACCTTCTGGTTGTGTCCGTTACTGCAGACACACACACACACACACACACACACACACACACACCTATGAGCAACACTGAAACATTTCTGAGCACACGCAGAGACTTTTCTCGTTATCTCTTACTAAGAAAAGAAGCAAAGAACAAATATGAGTCACGAAGCACTCAGATCTGTCTGGCTCTTAAACTGTTGAATCTGGAACAATGTGCACACCAGATGCCTTTCTGCAGGTGTGTGTGTGTGTGTGTGTGTGTGTGCACGTATGTGTGTGTGTGTAGGAGGCAACTGTTTCTTTCTTCCTTTTTTTTTTAAAATTCATCAACAACATGAGCTCATCACTGCGCCTCTGTGTTTTCCCTAAGCGAAGACGTTTCCAGCTGAGATGACGAACGGTTAATACACAACAAACTCCCAATAAGGAAGTCCCACCTGGGACACGCGCACAAACACACACACACACACTGTAAACTGTCATACTGTCCAAGTCTAATACCGGCAGGCTGGAAGCTGACAGCTCATTACAACACGATAAATAAGCCAGAGCTTTCCATTTACATCGGTACGCTGTAAATTACAGACCTGCCTTTCTGAATTACGAGCGCCGGGAGAGAGAGTGTGTGTGTGTGTGTGTGTGTGTGTGTGTGTGTGTGTGTGTGTGTGTGTGTGTGTGTGTGTGTTTGGGGATTTCTGCATGCATGAAAGCAGAGACTCACTTGATCACTTGGAAGAGCGTTCTGTACAGTTGAGTAAATATTTCATTGCTGTCCTCCAACTCGAAGCAGATGTTGTAGGATTTTACCCAAGCGATATTCTGTCAGGAACGAGAGAGAGAGAGAGAGAGAGAGAGAGAGAGAGAGTCAAAGCTAAGTTACTTTACCACAAAATAAATAAGCAAATAAATAAATAGGAAAGGGGAAAAAAAATCGTGACGCGTACCTCCAGTAAGTAAAAATATCGATTGAACTGGGCGCTTTTAGTGTCCTCCAATCCTTTCAGCTGTCTGGTTATGAACATAAATATATCCTGGGAGAAAAAAAGCGAAAAAGGAGGAGGAGGAGGAGGAGGAGGAGAGGACAGAAGCAAAATTTAGCTGGTGTTCCAGTGGGTTACGACTTACACATTTTAACGAAACGCTGGACACGGGAAGAGAAAAACGACGGCGGACGGTAGGCGCCGCCTCCTCTCGTCCTTTCCTTATTAGAAAATTAAATTCAAATATATACGTTAACTATAAAGGAGGCTGTTGGAGCTGACATCTGACCTTGCTGTGACCTTCAAATTCCAAACACGAGATTTGCAGGTTACAACGAGAATTTCACACAAAAAGAAAAAAAGAAAAATAAAATAAATAATAATCCACTCGTTCCTGAGAAATCGCTCTGACGGGATTCTCGGTCAGACAGACTGTAACGATGACGAGCATCCGGGGGGGTTGGAAGCAAACAAATCTGAAGGAATTCATCATAATAATTCATTAATTCAAGTGTTTAAATAACAAATAAACAAATATTGATTATTAAAATATTTATTTTAGGGAAGCAATTAGAATGACGTAATTCTTCCCAAAGATAAACGTGTCAAAATAACACAAAATAAATAAATATAAATAAATAACTTTAAGCGTTTAACAACGTGCGGATTTTTCATATTTTTCCGAAAAAGGTTGAACAAGGGTTCATTATAATTTGCGCGTTAAACATCAGGAATCCCAACATGAGCAGCTCGTACTATGCCGTGAAAAAAAGTATTTGCCCTTCCTGATTTTTTTTTTTATAATTTTTTTTTATTTATGTATTTTTTTGCGCATTTGTCCCCACACCAGTCCAATCTCCAGTGATCTAAAAAGTAGATGTTGGAAGACAGGCGTTTTAGTCGACCTTGGAGCTCCACTCATGACTACAATGATACTGCTGCTCCTTATGGTTTACTCAAGAATTTCCCCAGAGTTCTGTAATAAAGCTACTTTAATAATATTCTTCAAATAAAATTTAAAAAATGTGAAAAACTGGGAATTTTGGATGTGGATGCAAAAATGCCTATTTTTATAGTTTAAACCCTAAATATACCTAAAACCCCAAAAAACTTTCATTTAAAACTCAGCTTAATACACTAAAAATAAATGGTGAAAAAGTAAACCCGTATACTGTACAGTACTGTACTGCTGTGTCTCCCGCAGTGCTAGAAGTTAAAATACCCATGTTATTCATGTATATACCGTAATTCATAAATATACTGTAAATTAGTTTGCTTTGGTGTCCGTACTGTAGGGTAAATACGGTAATAATTCACCTTCACAAGCCGCGTTTTCCCCTACGGTTGCTTTGTGTCCTCTCTACAGAACTAAAAAAAAAATTATACAGTATTATATAATTTATATGGAAATTTAGCTGGATTTACATTAATATTTATGTTACAAAATTCATAAACATTAATTTTATAAATTGTTCTTAATAGTTTGGTGTTGAAACAGATAAAAAAAAAACCTATATGCTGATTTAAGAAGGCATAAAAAATTGCAGAGGATATTTGCGGTTTGCGAGTGTTTCTGTGATTCAAGTATGAGTCGGAAAAAAAAGGGGTCGGTGAAGATAAAAAATTTTTTTTTAAAAAGATCAATTGATGACGATACAGGTTAGACAGAAGCCCTAATATTAACAGAAGCAGTAAAGTGACGAGCGAATGATGAGCACAGTGTCTCCAACAACGCCAGAAAAACAGTGTCTCCGTCTCTCTCTCTCTCTCTCTGTCTCTCAGCAGGCCACCCATCTCCCCAGGAGAGACATATGAAGGGGTGGAGCCCGCCAACAGGGTAAGTTTGAGGTTTTGAGCTTTCCCAATACGCGCTGCAACCTGGCGACGAGCTCCACGGGGATGTTACACAAGTCACGTGGAAGCACTGAGGAATATTCGTTACCGTAGTTAATACACTATATAATTTTTTTATCAAATCTAAAAAAAATAATAATAATAAATCTCAAAGCTTTTTTATTATTTATTTTTTATTTTAACTAGAGACCTTCAGCTTATCTGGCGAGGTGTACGGAGCCTCCGGAGCGTAGATGCGGAAGATGTCGGCCAGGCAGCAGGCCACCAGGAGCCTGACGTCTTTGTCTGGGTGCTTCAGGAAGAAATCCGAGGCCAGGTGCAGAGCCAGGTTCAGGTATAGCTCTTTCTCCTCCTCTGAGTCTTGGTCCATGTCCATGAAGGTCTTTACCACCATCTAGAATTTTTTTTTTAAAAAGTCAGTCTAGTGAAGTCCGAGACAACGATCAGGACGATGAATAAGAATAATAACCCTTGGACCCTGTGTGCTTTACCTTCAGCCTCCGGACCATCTCCTCCTTGGAGATTTTATCGGAGATCTCCTTCACCCCTGGCGGGTAGGTGATTTTGCCATCTGTGGCTCGATTCTTGGAGTGAGCCATGCTCTCCTTCTAGTGCGCGCTGTGGAGAAGGGAAAAAAAAAAAACCCACACACACAGGTATAGAGTTACAACCTGATACATAACCTCGACCTATTAACTGAGCGCTGAAGCAGGCATGAGGAGAAAAGGGCGATTTTACTTTCCAGGTCACGTCGAACAGACTAACAGAGTGTCAGTGCAGACCTGCCAACCTGAATAAAACAAATATATCGTTTATTTTTTTAAGGCGGGGGTTCAGGAGCAGTTTAAAAGGGTTTTACTTAGGCTCATGGGTACTTTAGCTATATTTTATATTGTTTATTTTTTAGGTTATATAAAATTACAACACAATACTTGTTTCTGCATTACAAAAAAAAAACAAAAAAACAACCCAGTACATAATTTTTTGGGCTGCAAATCAAAACGTTCCACTTCTCGCTTAAAGAAATCACACAACAGTCTTTCAGTTATCATTCTATAACAACCGTCTGATAGTTAAGACACCAGACACTCACACATTCATTCTCTCACACACTAAGGGCAACCTGAGAATGCCAACTAACCTAATGTAAATGTCTTTGGACTGTAGGAGCAGATCCGATCCTGGAGGTGCTAGGCCACAGGGCTAACCACTATGTCAGAGTGCCAGGATTTAACAATCAAACGATTGATAATCTATGAATAATTAATGATTATGTTAAATTATTAATAAAAATGTTAACCAGAGACTCGTTTCTCCTTCAGGTTAAGTTCAACTGAAACTGCATCTCACTGGCTCCATACATACAGCCCCGCTCTCTCTCTCTCTCAGTCTCGCATATGAACAAACAGATCCGTCTGTGAGTAGCCCCGCCCCTCCGTTCACAAACACTCATGAAACGTGCTTAAGAACAACATTCTTATCAGGGAAACGGATCATAAGCACGTCGTCTCAATCCGGGGTTCGCTGATGAAATTGCAGAGACCCGACTCTTCGAATCCCCCGGAAATTCGCGGGGGTTACGTTCCTAGAGCACCAACAAACAAACAAACAAACAAACAAATAAATAAATAAATAAAAAGCCTATAAATGCCCATTTTTAATAGTTTAAATCCTAAATATGCTCCCAAAAGACTTACATTTTTAAAAATAAATAAACAGAAAGTGAAGATGAACCTGTATACTGTACAGTACACTGCTGTGCCTCGCCATGCTAGAATATAAAATAATTCATGCAAGTGCGCTTTCTCTGGTATCAGTACGGTAGGGTGATTACGGTAATAATTCAGTATCACTGCGGTTTCTTCTAAACTCTTCTGCCTCGAAGCTTCGTTTAATTAATTTTAAAAGCTTGTGTTTTGTTTTTGCGCAATTATTTGTTGATGGGTGCAAGCCGCCAGTAAACACCAACGAAGAAGAAGCGCTTATGTCATCCACAAAGCAGAGGGAGACGCAAACAGTTAGCGGTGTATCGATTTGAGACAGCATTCTGTTGCAGGCTGCAGAATGGAAGGGAGCGATAAAATTATCAGCGAGGCCAATAGATGAAGAAAGCAGCAAGAGAAAACGACAAATTGTTAGTAAAGGCTTATGTTATGCCTGAGATGTAGATTTTGTAACTTTTAGTTCTGAAAGTTTAGTTGCACAACTTGGTGTTTTTGTATAATTATTTGCCTTTGTTTTTTTTTTTATCCTTAGTCATTTGAAATAAAAAAATTTTGCATCCAAGAAAAGGCTTTAAAATAAGAATGTATGGTGCTGTAATGCACTTAATGAATCTCAGTCAACTTTAATACCCCCACCTCACCTATGCGGTTTCGTACTGTACTGTTTATTATAACACGCGTGTGCAAAAGAAAGTCTCATTAGAGAGGTTAAAGATCCACTTTCTCTCTCTGTATCAGCCTGCACTTCGTGTGTGCGAGCGCATCATTTGTCGCTTTGATTCTTTTCAAAGGTAAAGTGCATATTCATGTTTTTTTTACTTTACAGCAGTGATTCCGTTAGTGTTCCGTCGCTCACTTCAGCGTTATTAGACAGATTTCTTGTTTTTCACGATAAAACAGTGTTTCCTTTGTGTGTGTGCCGCGTGTGTGAAACTCAAATAAGAGAGGAGCAAGACTTACTGTGTAAGACTAGAAGAGGGAGAGGGGAGGGGATCATTCACATACACAGCGTCTACGCGCACAAATGGAAACACTGATCTGCCTAAAAATTTTTTTAACTTTTTTATACAGGTTAATTTGTTTTATTTTTACTGTATATTTTGTATTAATTATTTTTATTATGCTTTTTTTTTAGCTGTGGAACAAATAATTTGAGTTTCCATTATTTCTTGTGGGGAAAATACGTCTTGATTTACGAGTGTTTTGAAATACGAGCCCGCTTCCGGAACAAATTGTGTTCGTGATCCAAGGTTCCACTGTATATTTTATAGGGAAATTTAGCTGTTAAGTTAATACTTGCGTTATAAAATTTGTAAATTATATTGTTCTTATTAGTTCAGCATTAAAACGCATGAAAATTTATGTATACACTTGTATATACTCACTAACAATTATTAGTGAGATTCTAAGGAAAAATCAGTGAATTATTGTTGGATTGTTGGATTAATTATTATAACAATGGAATAAATTCATAATTTTTCTAAAAATTCTACAGTCAATTCCCCAACGTGTAGGAAGTCTGTCTGAAATCTTTGCAAATTCCTTAAAAATAAAAAAACGAAAAATAAATCACATGACCATAAGTATTAACACCCTTCAAAAATTGAGCTTGGGTGCTTCCACTGATCATCCTTGAGATGCTTCTACAACTCGACTGGAGCCCACCTGTGGTGAATTCAGTTGATTGGTCATGATTTGGAAAAAGACACACACCTGTCTATATAAGGTCCCACAGTTAACAGGACAAACCAAGTCATAAAGTCCAAGGAATTGTCTGTAGACCTCAGAGACATGAGGGACAGATCTGGGGAAGGGTACAGAAAATGTTCTGCAGCAATGAAGGTCCAGATGAGCACGGTGGCCTCCATCCAGAAGGTTTGGACCCACCAGGACTCTTCCTAGAACACGATGGTCACTCTAAAAGAGCTCCAGTGTTCCTCTGTGGAGAGAGGGAGAACCTTCCGGAAGGAAAACCATCTCTGCAGCACTCTACCATTCAGGCCTGCATGGTAGACTGTCCAGACGTGAGCTCCTCAGTAAAAATCACATGACAGGCAGCTGGAGTTTACCAAAAACACCTAAAGGACCATGAGAATATTTTTTTTTGTTGTTGTTGAACTTTGGCCCCAATTACAGCCTCAAGTTTTTTTTTTTTTTGAGTATGATGTTACAAGATTTTTTTTTCTCCTGGAAGGTTCTCCTCTCTCAATGGAGAAACACTGGAGCTTCTTCAGACTTCAGGTTCTTGGTTACCTCGCTGACTAATGTTCAGGGTGAATTTCTAATAGCTGGTATGGAAGGTTCATAATTTTGACTTAATTTTGAACGATAGCTTACGAGTATGAGTGTACTTTGATGTCAAAAGCGTGTACGATGGGTAAAAATGTAGTCCATCTGTGGATCTGGATCACGCGATTCTCAATCCTCCTGTGCGTTAAGAAAAGCACATTCCTGTTGCACCACGCACAAGCAGGCTGGGGATTCTGCTGAGAGCACACAGCGCTCACCTGTTTTTATTTATTTATTTTTATGTGTTCTCTCTATTTTTGTTTCTCAACCAGGGAAAGAGAATTGTATCCAGACATAATGCGCTGCTATGATACGCACCCTACCTGCTGGGGATGTCGATTAATTATTCATCAATTAACTGCCATTAAGAATTTAACAGATGAAACGTTTATTAACTGCTAATGTACGTTTGTTGTAGTTGATGGTCTCGCTAAACTGCACGGTTTCCCCTTCTTTATGTTTGTTCCTCCATCTGTGCACGTCGCCTATCAATGGTGTCGCCTCTGTACGCATTCTGTAGCGCAGTGAGAGACCATAAAGGGGATTTTCAATCGGTTTCGGGATTCGAGAGTGAGGTTCACTGATGGTGCTAATGCATGTCTTGTGTAGGATTGGGTATAGAAAACCAGTGCCAATGCGGCAGCGGTACCTATATAACCGGTATGTACTGGACCGAAACAGAACGCAATTTCGGTGCCACTTAAACTGCCTGAACTGTCGATACTGAAATATTTGTTCTCTGGGGCTATGATGATGACACAGTTGTAATAAGCATTAGATTCATCAACACACATAATCGCTAGTAAAATTTAAATACTGCATTCATGGGTTGTCAGAAATGATCGGAAAAATAAATTACAGTGGAACCTCGGATTGCGAGTAACGTGGTTTACGAGTGTTCCGCAAACCGAGCAAAGATTTTAAATAATTTTTTATTCGGAAACCGAGCAAGTATTAGTTTACGAGCGCCGAGTATCATGCTTCACACATGCGACTCTTATTTTGACACCGAGCGTCACTCTCTCACCTTACCCCCCCTCCCCCTCCCTCCTTCCCCCACGGCTTCAAACACAGAAACTCTGCTCGTGTGTGCACAATTTGACACTGAAACACATACACGCCCACAGACGCTCTCTCCCCTTTTCACCCCTCCCGGCTTCACAAAGACACAGAAACTCTGCTCTGTCGCGATTCTTTTCAAAGGTAAGGTGCTGGTTCATTTGTTTGCTTTTTTTTTTTTTTTTACTTTACAGCAGTGATTCCCTTAGTATGCGCTCGCGCCAGGTCAGAGAGATTTCTTTTTTTCCCCTGTTAAAACGGTGTTTCCGTGTTTGCGTGTGCGCGCGTTTGTTGTGAAACTTAAGTGATTCCTTTAGTATGCGCTCGTACCAGTCTCGCTTTTTTCTGTTAAACCGGTGTTTCCGCTGTGTTTATGTGCTTGTTGTGAAACTTAAAAAGTGAGTCTGTTAATATACGCTCATGTCAGTTTCAGAGAGATTTATTTTTTTCCTGTTAAAACGGTGTTTCTGTTATGTGTGTGTGTTTGTTGTGAAACTGTTGTGAAAAAGCGAGGTGGGGAGAGGGAGGAGGAGTGTTACTGTGTAAAACGAGGCGAGTGAAGGGGCTAATTCCACACACACACGGCGCGTGCGCGCACCAATGGAAACACTTATCTGTCAGGATTTATTTGTACTTTTTTTTAAAGGTAAAGTGCAGATTAATTTGTTTTTTCATTTTATAGATTGTATTAATTATTTTTATGTATTTATTTTTGGGGGCTGTGGAACGAATAATTAGAGTTTTCATTATTTCTTATGGGAAATGATGATTTGGTTTAAGAGTGTTTTACGAGTGTAATACGAGCCCACTTCCGGAACGAATTATGCTCGTAATCCAAGGTTCCACTGTATTTCCTTAATTTAAAAACTCTTGAGGACTTTGGAAAGCTTTGATAATACAAATCCAAAACATTGTTGCAGTAATGCTACTGTCCATTTTATTTTTGTAGATTAAAAGTTCATTAGAAAATTAAAAGCAAAAATTATCAGGAAATGTGACCATCCGAGGTGCGCGTGAACCGTTATCGAAAAAATCCCAACCGATACCCAACCCTAGTCTTGTGATGGAGACGATGTTGAGTAGTACTTTTAAAACCATTATACCCGCTTTAACATTACACTCTGTTCAGCCCTGGTAAAAATACATGCACTAACCTTTTTAGTGTTTAACTACAAAAAGCACACACAAATACAAAAGAGGACAATATCCTCAATATCTCAGACACTATGGCAGACAGTCAGACACTATGGCAGACAGTCAGACACTATGGCAGACAGTCAGACACTATGGCAGACAGTCAGACACTATGGCAGACAGACCATATGACTGAAAGACAGACAGACCGACCATCCGTATGACTGACAGACACCATGGCTGTCAGACAGACGTTCCTTACTATGACTGACACTATGACTGACACTATGACTGACACTATGACTGACACTATGACTGACACTATGACTGACACTATGACTGACACTATGACTGACAGACAGAAGTTCCTTACTATGACTGACACTATGACAAAAAGGACAATAGTATTAGCACCTTTACAGCGAGATTTCTGTGTGAAAATGAGGCCTGTATCCCGAGATGTAACAACTAGAAAATATTTAAAACTCTAACACCACCTTTAATTTACTGCAACTGTTAGTCGTTCCTTACTTTCTTCATTATCATCAAAGCAACAATGCTAATAAATCACCGCAGGCGTTCCAGCGCTCGCTCTGACCTCGGAATCACCTGCACTTACTGCATATTTATGAGGAATTAAGTTCTGAAACAATAAATACTGAGATACGCATCTATGTGGTGCACTTGAACAAATGAGCCCTTTCAGTGCATGGGTGTTAGCGCATGTGTGTGTCTATGTTTACAACATAATGAAGTGTTAAGACTCAAGTCCAGGAGCTTAAGAACCTCTTTGGTGGTCTACACACTTGTTCCCTGACCATCTGTAGCCAAGGTCCCTCAGGAAAATAAAACCTCACTGTGATCAGGGCTCAGACTGCTTCAGGAAAAAGATCATTCTCTCAACTTCAGATGCTTTTATACTCGTATACATTTGGTTAAAGAATATCCACCTTCTCTGTCCGTGGGTCATGAACAATATGATGAGTAAAAAAATATTTAAAAATTTTTTAATCTTTAATAGAAAATGCATATTTTTAATAAATCCTTTACATGAAAAAAAGCATTCAAAATAAAATATATCTAAAAAAAAAACAAATGTGGCACCAGTTAAAACCTTAAGGAGAAATATAAAAGCCTAGAAACTTACAATGACCTCAGCTGAAACACAATCTCTGGCCCTTTCTTCAACAGGGTGGTACTACTGGTAAGAAATCAGGTCTGTTTCATAATATCAGACAATGTGTACACAGTGTGTCAATTTTGGAACAATGTCCTTCTGGATTCTCACATGTTCTTGGATGAATTTCTGTACTGTGTGCACGCGTGTATACATGTACACGACCAACATATTGATTATTTATTAGGGCTGGGCGAGAAACCATACCGATATGTATCGCGACAGGCATGTGATCGATATCAAATGTGTTCGATAAAACGTTCGATACGTTTTATTCTTTGTCGGGAAAAAACAGAGGTTGCGAAGCTAGTTTGGTTGCATTAACAAAGGCACTCGCTCTCTGGTAACCTAGCAACGTAGGGAGTGATAAGCTAACAGCCAATCATGTAACAGTATCACGTTTGGTTGCGCCATATCGTTGCTGGTCTGCTGGCTTCCTCTTCTTAAGCAGAAAATGAGTGCCGCAGCGAGCGAGGAAATTGTAAATAAAAGAGGAAAAGTCAGCTCGCCAGTATGGCAATTTTTTGGATATTCTAAGTCTGACTGTAGTCAGACCAATGTCGTCTGCAAATTATGCAAGACCATCGTCCCCGCCAAGACTGTTAATACAACGAACTTTATGTACCACTTTATACCACTAACTCACCTACGCGCGGTAGGTGAGTAGCCGTAAGTACGGTTCACATCATGATTCACCGCGAGTTTTGGCGCTGTGATTACATTTACATCTTTACGCGTGAAAAATTAAACATGTTTAATTTTTTTGGCGGCCCTTGCGGATGCTTACGAACCTTGCAGAACTTCGTGGAACTTCAGCAGAACATCGGCGGGCAATCGCGGCGGCTCACGGTGCCCAACACCGAATCTCACCGCGAGTCAAACCACATAGGTGAGACAGGGGTATTAGCCGGGCTCACCCTTTGGAGCACATCTGTAGCTGCAACACCGCACAAGCAGCACACCACCATGGAGAGGTTCTCTGCATCAGTGCCTTATGACAAAGAATCTAAACGGTACAAAGATATAACAGAGGCAGTGGCATATCATACAGCCAAAGACATGCTTCCGCTTAGCACTGTCGAGAAACCAGGTTATAAAAAGCTTATACTAAACTTGCACTAAATTCTCAGGTTTCTCTGTTTATATTTAACACTTTGCACTATTTTGTTACATTTTATTAAGCATTTCTTACATTTTCTTTCATTTTGCACCATAAATGTTAATAGATAATTGTTAAGTGTTCATTGTGACCTTAGACTTATGTTTACATTTTAATTATTTAAGTTTTCTTAATAACTGAGGGGATTATGATCAGAGGAAAGTTAAGTTTAAAATAAAAATGTTTAAACGTAATATAATTTTCTCCTGGCTCTTATATTTTTTAAACGAGTCATAAAAAATATGAATAATTATCGATATCGACCGATATGAAACACTTATATCGTGATACAGTTTTCATCCATATCGCCCAGCCCTATTATTTATTCATTTTAAAAGAGTGATTTCTTTGTCACTAGATAACAGGCTTGCTGCTTATTTTAATACAGAATAAAACCTTACCCAACAAATTTTTTAAGCAAATTAATTAATTAATTAGAGTGACTTACATTTACCCCGTTATACATCTGAGCAGTCAAGAGTCGAGGCTCAAAGGTGAAACAGTGGCAGCTTGGTGCTGCCAGGGAAGTGTGCCCACTCTGAGGGTGTTTTTTTTTTTTTTTTTTTTTTTACATTAGGGCCTCTGGATCAAAAATATTAGGCATAGGGTGGAGGTTAACTTCCTCTTTTACTTCTTTTAGTGTTTAATAGCAGCTCACAAACCAAGTAGGTGCATACTGTCACCTGCTGAATCGGAGCAAGTAAATACGCGAGTGTACCCGAGTACAAAGACCAAAAAACAATGAACGATGTGAGCAACGGTTGCAATTGTGTAAATGCCTTAACACACTGACCTACAAGGTATTTTAGGTCAGATAGGTGGACAAACCAATAATAATAATTATATTAATATTAAGTAATAGTAGAATGTATTTGTTTTCTTTTTTTCAGTATGAAATTAGCAAGTTCCGTTATTATTATTATTTCACTCAATTCTGGTCAGACATTATTCATTGAAAAACGAAAAGCTAATAATATTGTGCATTTGTGAATAGAAACTAATGCTGTATACCTGTAGCTAATTAAGGTCGTATCCAGACAGGATTAAACTTACCTGGGGTGCTGGGGTAATTTTATAATTTACAGGTGCTACTATAGGTGTGATCTTCCCTTTCTGATCGGTCATGTTTGTTTATTTCCATCTGTCCTTTTTTGAGAAAATTACACGACACATTGATGTCTGTTTTTTCCCCCCAAACTCAGTGCTGATCTCATTTGCAGTCCAGTGATTCGCTAGGCTGATTTCACCTTGCATTAGGAAGAAAATAATATGTTTACTTGCTGCTGCTCTGTGTATTTAATCTTGTAGCGCGTGTTTCGGCGCTTTCTGATTCACGGAAATAACATGCTTGCATATACTTTGATTACTGCTTCACTGTGTATTAATTAGTTAGTTTTGAAATAAGGCGAGAGTCGGAGTCTCTTCTCTGTGAGTGGATCATGTGACCTCCTGACTCAGACGTACAGGTTTATAGGAAATCCGACTCGCTGGAGACTCACTCCTCTTATGGACATTTTATTGCTGTCCGCGTACGGGTGCTTTAAAATTTTATTACCAACATGTTTTTGATTAACTTGTCCAATCTGAATAGAAGCAAGGATGATGGAGATGTCAAAGCAAACATTGTACTCGGGTATCCAAGAATGCAATGCAGCGTTATGACAAAGATGTGCCAAGAGGCTTGTCCTGGATCGTTGCTGATCTGTGAAATGACCGGGGTGCAGTGGATTTAATCCAGGGCTCTCATAGGACACTATGAATGTCTTATGGTGCATGATAACGCTCAAAACAGCTCACATCCCACCCCCCCACCCCCCATACACACAACAATTAAAAGCTATAAAGGTCTTAAATCACACCGAGATACTATCCCCACAAATTAGACATTATGAATAATAATGCCTTATAGTGCATTATAACATTCTAATACACTGCGTTGGTTTGGTGAGCAATGACAATCCAAACTCCATCTCTCACAGGCTCAGATATTAATACCATAAACTATTAAGGTCTTATGTCATCCAAGAAGTGCTTGGGGTATTCTGTGCATTATTATGTCACATTATAATGCACAGACTACCCCAAGCACGTGTTTGATGGCTCATAATAAAAATGCTCACACAGTGACGCTCACACACATCACCACAAATTACACATTATGAATGCCTTATAATACTAATACACCAAAAAGGTTTGATGAGCAATAACAATCAAAATTATCGCTCTCTTGAACACACACCTACACACACAGAGTGGTACTCACACCACCAACTACAAACTATGAATGTCTTATATCACATTATCATGCACAAAACAACAAGGGCTTGGTTTGACAGCTTGTGATAAAAAATGCTCAGACAGCGGTACTAACACCAATCACACACTATGAATGTCTTACATTGCATTATAATGCTCAAAATAGCTCCAGGACTAGGGAGTTGATCCATAACAACCCAAATAGTATCTCTCTCTCTTTCTTTCTCACACACACAGATTCTATCACCACAAATTACACATTATGAATGCCCTATAATGCATTATAACACCAATACGCAAAGCAGTTTTACGCTTAATGAGCAATAGCAATTTAAATACCCTATCTCTCATATACACACACACACACACACACACACATCAATACTAATACCACTAACGACAAACTATGAAGGTCTATGTCACATTATAATGCACAGAATAGCCCACACACTTCAAAGGTTTGATGCTCAAAATAATATTGCTCACATACAGCGATACTAAATCACCACCAATCAGATACTATGATTGACTTATGTTGCATTATAACGCTAAAAATCCTCAATAACTTGGTGCTCACTCACTGTCTCTCTCTATCACACATACACTTTAAATTACAAATTGCACATTATTAATGCCCTATATGCATTATAACACTTAAGCACTTATCTTATAGCTAATAACCCTCAACATTCACACTCATGCAGGTCGATACTAACATCAAAGCATACATATTTAAAATGTCTTTTGTTGCATTATAATGCTCTAATAACAACCTAAACACATGGTTTGATGCTCCACAGCAATTATAACACACAGTCATTCTAACACCACCATTTACACATTATGAATGTCTACTGCTATGTTATAATGGCCGAACAGCCCAAGCACATATGTTTGATCATTCATAAGAACATTTAATAATCTCTCTCACAATATACGTGCCCTATGTCGCATTATAACGCTTGAACATGACAAGCACTTGGTTGGATGATCCATATAAGATGCACATATATTGTCTCACTCGATCTCTCTCACACAGCAAAAATAATTTGCAATTACACAGATTTTAGACTATTACAAACTATGAATGTCTCATGTCACATTATAATGCTCCAACGGCCTGAGCAATTGATCTAAAAGATTATAACAATTCTCAGAATTTCCACACACATACACGCTCATGCAGGTTGATACTAATATCAAAGTATACATGTTTAAAATGTCTTATGTCGCATTATAATGCTCTAATAACAACCCAAACACATGGCTTATTAAAACACACAAACACATCATCAGTCATTCTAACAAAACAATTTACACATTACGAACATCTAATATGTTACAATGGTCTAAACAGCCCAAGCATTTTGATCATTCATAAGAATATAGTATTAGCACTCTCATGAACTACGCATGTGCTAAGTCGCATTATAACGCTTTAACATCCCAAGTACTTGGCCTGATGATCCATACAGCATCCACAAACATATTTTCCGTCTCTCACACACATGGCGGTTCTAATACCACCAATTACACACTAGGAAGGTCTTATTTGACATTCTAATGCACAGAATAGCCCAAACACTTGCTTTTACATAATAAATATTCTCTCAGAGCGATTCTAACACAGACACAAAAGGCAAGCAATACCACAAATTGAAACCTATGTCGCATTATAATGATTAAATTAGCCAAGGACTTCTTGTGATGATCCATAACAATCCAAATACGTTCTCTCTCTCTCTCTCTCACACACACGCAGAGATACTATCACAACAAATTGTACATTATGAATACCTTATAGTGCATTAGCACACTAATATATCAAGCACTTGGTTTGATGATACATATAGTATCCACAAATATTCTCTCTCTCTCTCTCTCTCTCTCTCACACACACACACGAGGGGCGTGGATCTGGTTCTTTGCTCAGTAATTAATTAAACACAACCACAGGTTAAATGACAGCTAACATGCTAATCCTAATCAACAGTACGTTCATTACAGATTCGTCCACAACAGACGGCCACAGAAAGATAGCAGGAGTCTCATCTTAGCCAGCTAGCTTTCTAACCTCATCACAAGCCGAATAAGAGGCATTATTCACCCTGCAGAGCGAGAAACGCGCGGATAAAGAGCGGTAATTCAGATTTTATGAGCAGCTCAGGGTTAATAACGCGCTGTGTGTGTGAGTGAGCAGTTAGCTTCATTAGCGTACACACAGCTACAGTTTATTAGCTTAGCATAGCAGCACTAAACAAACACAAGGCGCCTGAAATGACTAAAAACTGCACAAAACCTATCTCGATAACTGAACGCTAAACATGATTAAGGGAGAAATTTACGATATTTTTTCCCAGTCAAGTATGATAAAGAATGGGAAGGAAAACACACAGATATATATATATATATATTTATATAGAGAGAGTGAGATTGGAGATTATTAGCGCCAGCCATGCTAAAGCTAACTCTTGCACTACTCCCAGGGAGCTCGCGCTCCAATAACCGCCATTACGCCGATTTAAATCCTCGTTTAAACGGACAGATAGGCGTCCCGCGCGCGCACGCAGGTGTATAAGTAAGTGCACCTTTCAGGGTGTGAGTGTCCAGGCAGCGCCGTGTGGTTCCGTCAGCCTCCGAGTGTAGAACCAGCTCCCGCAGCTCCGCCGCCGTGCGTCTCTGTCTGTGTGTGTGTGTGTCTATCTCTCTCATACACACGCGTACAGACACACACTCAGTATGCCGCTCTGTGTATGCGAGTGTGTGATTCCGCGCTGCGCTTCAAAATGGCGCCAATTCTTGCCTTCAACTGCACCAATCCACACTGCAGGCGCGCGCGCAAACTCACAGCACAGAGCGACACCGACCTCTATCGGCCTACCGGGTAATAACATCACTGTAATAATATGTAGTAGTAATAATAATAATAATAATTTATAAAAAATGTTTTTAATAATAGTAACAGTGATGACAATGTTGATTATGCTGTCTGACGATAATAATAATAATAATAATTTAAACATGTAATAATTACAGGGCTATGGCTACTAAAATAATAATAATAGTGATTATGCCAAAGACAATGATGCTATGGCTGCTGCTGCTAATATAATAATAATAATATTTTAACATTAATAATAATAATAATAATGACGCTGTGGCCTCTACTGCTAATAATAAAAAATAATACAAATACTGCTACAACTACTAGTACTAATAATAATATATTAATATAAAAAATATTATTATTGTAATATTATGATGGTGCTGCTACTAATATAATAATAATACTTTTTAACATTAATAGTCATGATGCTGCAGCTTCTAAAAATAACAAAAATAAAAATATATATTTTAATATTAATAGTAACAATAATGACAGTGATGCTGTGGCTGATGATAATAATAATAATAATAATAATAATAATTTATTTTGAAAGCAAGTTTCATACAATTAGCAGTGCAGACAGGGTAAGGGACTGAAGGGTGAAAGTGAAAGTGAAGGGCAGCATTTAAAAATACAGCAAAGAAGTGCACTCCAAAGACAATTCTGATTAGTTTCGTGATTTATTTCAACCATTCTCCTGGTCTGAAAAAATCATATTTTGGCACCTTAAAAGCCGTTGAAACTGAGTTTCTGTACAACTGATACAGATTATTATACCGAAGGTTAACCCAAGTATCTTACTGGTCTGATAATTACGCATTAAATATAACATGTATGTACCAGCCATGTTAAAATATTTTATATTAAAACTGTATTGCTGTTCATTTTACCTGAGGGTTCACTAGTGTTGATATCAGATCACAGACATGAAATTGTCTCATAGAAAAGTTCTGCATATAAAAAGCAATTGAAAACAATTGAAGAAAAAGCTGCCATCAGACTCTCCATAGAAATAGTTGAAAGGCAAAAAAAAAAAAAGAAGGTTTGAATGTAAAGGTAGTCATTGTAATCATTAAAGATATTATTCGGTATTACTGATGTATAATCAGCACCATCACTGTTAATGACTTAAAATTATTTTATCAACAGTTTAGCGAATAAAAAAAAAAGTATTGTTTTTATTAATTTATTTACGTCGTCCTCTGTGTCTGTATGGTCTGTGATTATGTTCTTTTCTCTTATGAAAAGGCTCACAGGAATTCATCACGATGTCCACGCTGATCGGGAGCTCGAAGCGATCCAGCATGTTCGTTATCGTTTCTCTCGGGACTCCGTGATGATTCATCCTGGTGACACGAAGGATGCAGTTTATAGAAAAACACAAAAATAAACACTGCAGTTCAAAATAAACAGTATACTTACAGCTACTAAAAACACTTTGAGGGTCGTTCGAGTCAAACGGGGACTTGATGAAATTTCTGGTGAATGATAATGCGACAGCGATTGACATTTACAGAAGACGTCGAGCACAGTATGAAGATGAGACTCTTAGCTTTTAAAAGAATGTTTTAAAGAAGGTTGTATGTCCATGAATGACAATCCCACAGGTGACGGATAACTTCTCATCAACTTGTGCAAGAGATGCGTCTGTCTGTGGGAACTGTACACACGATCGTTCACCAACACCACTTGTACATTACTGAAACTCGGCTGGAAGTTACTGCCATTTCCACATGTTCAGGGCATTAAAGGAGTCCCTGGGAGGTCGGCATTTTAGCTTTGAAGCATACAGGCAGTCCGATCATGGCACTAGTGAAACACTAGGATCACTGCATTAGTGTAGCAGCGGATTATATCAAGATATAAAGGAAGTTTTTACTCTGTTCTGTTATTCTGCGCAAAAAAAATTCCTTGTAACTTGCTTAGCAGCCATTCCATGGTAGAAGATTTGGTTTAGTCTTTAATAAATAATAAAAAGAATCATTAGGCATACTGCTGAGATATAAGCAAAATAAAACACTTCAGGATGTGCTGTTACATCGGGGGAAATAATTATTAGATCCATTGCAGATTCTGCCAGATGAAGTCTGTCCACTAACAAAGAAATCAAGAGTCTATATATTTATATTTTTATCAGAGGTTTATTTTAAAGGACAGAGACAGAATATCAATCAGAAATTGAATTTAAAAAATTATTTAAAAAAACACATTATATGTAAAATAAGTATTTAATCCCCCAAATTATTGTTTGCTAAAAGGGCTTTACTCACTGAAATGCAACTTAATTTATAACCTTTATATAATGTGTTTGTTGTTTTCTTAATTAAAAAAAAATAATTATAGACTCTTAATTTCTTTATTAGTGGGAACACTTACAAAATTAGCAATTTTTTTTCTACCACTGTAAATGAAGAAAATATCAACTTTAATTTCTGAGAAGAGCTCACGACATGAGTGATTGGTCGTTCATGAACTATTGGTTTATTTCGAACAGATTCGAAGTGTGATTCGGGAAGAACGAGTCGTCTTGGGGAATGATTTGTTCGGTCGCCCATGTGGATTATGATTCCAGGAATTAGTTCATCTGTTTTGAGTCTTCAGGTCTTATACCATTACTGTATATTTTTGTCTTGTTTGTTGTGTGATCATCGTTTGCATACTGTAAGAAGTAGATGTGAAGGGAATAACATGTAACATTTTAATTACATTTAGCTTAAATAAATGAAATGACTCGGAAAAAGATTTGTTCATTTTGTTGAACGGGGCTCAAAGATCCGAGACGGTAAAATGATTTGGACTTGACCCATCACTACAACACGTCCTAGAATGAAAAAACAGTCATAATTTCCTAAAGGTGATGTAAGTTTTGCAGAAACGGTGACAGTTGAAACTACTCCTTTCTATTTCCAGACAAATCATTAAAAAGAGAGCATTTGCGCAATGCCGTGTTGTTAAGTTGCCTTCTGTTGCATTTGATGTAAAGGCGAAGATACATCTTCTGATGAAAAATCTTATAAAAGCTCGTTTGAGTTCTGATGGGGTGTAATGCTCCTGTAACCCAGGGTTAGGCTCGAACCACATGCTGTTAAACACCCTGAGCGGACTCACCTTTCTAACTCGACGGGATCACATTTCCAGCTGGTCTCAGGTTCGACAAACTCCACTCTGTACCCCATGTCTAAAGCCTACACCGTGAGAGGAGGAAATGATTAAAGAACTGATGCATACTATTAAAAGCAAGCGAGCACGGTGTGTTCTCTATAAAAGCTGTATTCACATTAAAGTACCTCACCATCGACACGTACGGCTTCATTTCCCAAGCCCGGAGGTTGGTGTTGTCGATGACCACCGGCGTGCATCTATCCAGCATGGCTTTTTTGGCTGTAATCAAACAAAAAAAACTCATCACAGATCAGATCAGCTTGGAGACGTGAATTGGTGAACGCACACTCCTGGTGCGGTATTTTGCACAGGGACTGGGATTGTCATGGAACTCACGCACCTCTGTTTTGATTCCAGTCGTGCGCGGCTCCGAGCAGAGTCGGGTCGAAGCGGTAGCCGTCTTTCTGGTAGAAGTAATCGTCCGTGCTGAGGACTAGTCCGCTTGGGCCGCTGTAGGATACCTGCCTGAGGAATGCACAAGCCTCGGTGTTATTACAGTAGGAACAGAGATACAAGACTTCAATAAGTGTTTATACACCCCTCGGCTTTTGATAGACAGACAGAGAGAGAAATTATGTGTAGAAGTATAGGCTGGCAGATATACAAAGATAGATGGACAGATTGATAAATTGAGAGATGTACAGACTGAATGAACTGCAGACAGATAGATAAAATATAGATATATAGACAGAAAGAGACGGATGGATAAATAAATAGAGAGACAAGCTAAGATACAGGCTAGATAAAGAGACAAGTACAGTCTTTTGCAAAGGTTTAGACACCCCTTGATAAATAACAAATTTTGGTGATTTTTTTTTTATTATTAAAAAGATGTTAACACAGTTTCTTTTGGAAATGGAAAAAATGCACGCATGGAATGGTGCACCACCAATCCGGAGTCTGCTAAATCTTCCTGCAGGTTTCTTGCAATCAAATGGGGGTTTTGATTTGTCTTTCTGACCAGCATACGAGCATTTCTCTCCGAGAGTTTTCTTCGTGTTCCGGATCTCATCTTGACCTCCACAGTTCCCCTGAACTGCCATCTCTTAATTACATTTCTCACTGTGGAAACTGCAAGCTGACAACGCTTTGCTATCTTCTTGTAGCCTTCTCCTGCATTGTGGGCATCAATAACTTTCATTTTCAGAGTCTTACACAGCTGCTTAGAGGAACTCATGGTTGTTGAGTGTCCGCAAGTGTGTACACAAGGTTTGAAGAATCAAAGTATTTGTAAAGCTCTGAAACTGGCATTTACTAATGACATCAGACCTAACGAGCTGAAACCTTGTAAAAAGACTCAGACTCTGGAACTCTTAGGGTGCCCAAACTTTTGCACGGTGCCATATTAATGTTTTTATTTAGCATTTTTTGTGTTGTTTTTTTTTTCAATTTCCATGAGAGAGGGTGATCACATCTTTTTTAAAAAATCACCAAAATCTGTTATTTATCAAGGGGTGCCTAAACTTTTGCACAAGACTGTATATAGATGAAGGTGAAAGATCAAAGACAGATGGATATATAGAGAGATAGACAAGAAAAGATGCAGTCTAAATAGATGGATGGATGGATGGATACATAGAAAGACAGAAAGACAAATGAGGATAAATAGATATATAGACAGACAGACAAGTAAAGATGCAGACTAGATGGACGGCTCCGCTCACAACATAATAATATCAGGAAACATTTTAGTACACCTTCTCAAAAACCAATAAATAATAAATAAATGAAATTAAACTTGTAAATATTTTAGACTAGTCACTGTGCAGCTTGTATAACAGTACAGATCTACTGTCCTCTGAAAATACCTCAACATACAGCAATTATTGTCAAAATTGCCAGCAACAAAAGTAAGTACACCTTAAGTGATAACAGCTGTACATCTTGAACCATGCAGAGTCACATGACCTATTCCTCATGTTCACGTGTTTGACAGTGGCCAGGTAGGTCTCCAGACCTGATCCCTATTGAGCACCTCAAGCGGAAGGTGGAGAAGCGCTGCGTGTCTGACATCCAGCAGCTCCGTGATGTCATTATGGAGGAGTGGAAGAGAATCCCAGCAACAACATGTGCAGCTCTGGTGAACTCCAGGTCCAGGAGGATTAATGCCGTGCTACTGTAGATGATGATGGTGCTCACACAAAATACTGACACTTTGGACACAGTTTTGACATGTTCACTTAGGGTGTACTCATTTACATTGATGGTTATTTAGACAATGAAGTCTGCATGTTGAGTTATTATAGGAGGAATGTACATCTGTACTGCTATACAAGCTGCACGCTGACTACTCTAAAGTAAATACAGTTTTCATTTCTATAGTATTGTCCCTTAAGAACATATAATAAAGTGATTGCTGAAATGTGACGGGTGTACTTATTTTTGTGATGTACTGTAGATAGATAAATAGAGAGATAGGGACAGACACACAGACAGCTCACCTGGCGAGTGTTGACTTGCCGGACCCTGGGAGTCCTCTCATCATTATCAGCACTAAAGATGACTCGCATTCGGTCACGTCCTGATAATTCTGCTCCTCGCTCTGTTGTCTTTCGATTTCCCCGTATGGAGCACATGGAGCGGGGCCGTGACATGAAGCGAGTCTGACATCAGGACCGAACCTGAAGCTGTTGTTCCCGAGCGAGCCGCACCGCTGTCCCTGAGGCTGGCGGAACGGCAGGGGCATGGGACTCTCAGGTCGAGGCGGAGGATAGAAACGGAACCTTGGTGGAGGAGGAGGACGACAAAGAGGTGGAGGAGGAGGAAGAGGAGGAGGAGGAGGAGGAGGAGGAAGCTGCCACTGATTGGGATAGCTGTGCGAGTTTGGCCAGCTGCAGCTCGCGTCGTGAGACTCGGGTCCCCACCGTGAGATGTCCCTGTAGTCTGTGTGTGGCCATGGAGCCGGGTACGGCCTGGAGGCGTTCCTGTGGCTATTCGCCCTCTGTTTTAAGACTGAAGGATGGACTGGTGGAGAGCAGAACCGAGCACGCTCAGTATTCACATCTACGGCGTGTGATGGAGCGCAGAGCTGAGATCCACGCTCGCTACTCCCGTCCACAGCGTCTGGCTGATCGATTTGCGCGATCTCTTTATAAAACTCGCTGAGTTCATCTTCTATGACAGGTTCCGGTCGACATGTCGGCCCGATGAACGCCGTGCTGCTGACGCTGATCTCTTTAATCACCTCTTCTCTGTTTCTTCCCTGACCACACACTGCCTCCCCATCCCTGTCGCCCGTATCACGATTCTCAGGGCCATGATTCGCCTCCACCTGCTGTGCAGGAAGTCCAGGATCAGAAGCGTCCGCTGGAGACGTCCTGCTGTGGATCGCAGTTTCTGATTGGCTGACCCGCTGCGGACCTTCGACACGTCCACTTACAGGTGGAGGAGAAGATCCAGCTGGATTAACATGAGGCATCTGGAAAGAATAGAATAAAGCGAAGTAGTCCATTTATAACCAGGTTTATGTGCTCCATTGTGATTATAGATCCTATCTGGGCAGATGTAAACTACTATTCACACTTCACGTGGAGTCAGAGAGTATTTAGGACACAGCCATAAGCACTGTTTATATATACTGTATATATCAAAGCTTAAAACACATCCGTCTATGAAGCTCTTCTCTTATAATAAACGATCTGGTTGTAAGTATTTAAGTTAGATATTTACCTAAAATATAGAAAGTCCTTCAGCAATCATTTATGTCCGTGGAAAAACTGGAATAAACGTTAAACCGTCGAAAGAAGTAATGAAACAATCGAACACCGGAAGTTGATTTCTTCGTGGGTATGAGTGAGTGAAACGCGACTCTACACTGACATCTGGCGGATCTGGATGGAACAACAGACAGTAGACGCCATATTGGTCGAGTTTTGCTTTTATTGGCATGACAAATATCCACATTCGTATCGCCAGAGATCAGAAATGAGTCACAAGAAAGTAGCAGAGGCAAATGGATGTATAAAAACCAGAGAAAATAAAAGCAGAATAGTATAATAAAGACTAACCTATATATAAATGACTATAAACTATAAAGTTGGTATGTTTGTACATTGAAGATATTTGCAAAAAATAAATATATATTTGTGAGGATGTAAGATGAGTAATGGAAAACATCAAAATGTTTCCTGGAATTTTTGTCTGTCTGTTTGTTTGTGCAGGCATTACGTAAAACTACAGACCAAATTTTAATGGGGTTTTCACAGGTGGCCGGGCTTGAGGTAACGTATGGGCTTTGTTTCATCGCAATCGGTCCACGAGAAAAGAAGATATGCTACTTTGAATATTAAATGAAATACAGCCTTATATTATAAAAAAATCATCTTTTTCAATTGAAATCTACTTAATAAACCGTGATCTTCACGGTAACGTCAAAATATTAGTTAGTTCCAAAATTCAACAGATGACGCTGTACATTTTTTAAAAAACATGCTTATGAATATACAATTAAATTCCACGTGAATTAAGTTGCAGGCGCGTCTAATACTAAATAAATGTATTTAAAATTGTCATATATATTATCAAAATACAACGCTGTATAAAAAATTTTTTCAAATGTATTCGTCAATTCCTTTCTACACAGGCTATTCAGTCGCTTGTTATTTAAAGACTTGACTACTGCAACTCACTCCTGGAAGGTCTGCCACTGTCCACCATTCGTTCTCTGCAGCTGATCCATATAGATAGTGCAGCCGCATATCTCTTCCCAAGCTCTCCCACACCACCCCACTTCTCCGCTCCAGCAGGACTTTAACACCTGCCCACAGTGCCAAAACTTTTACCAACTCATTACCAATTCGCCTGACCTGAACCCTATAGAGAATCTATGGGCTATTGTCAAGAGGAAGAACAATACAGACGAGCTGAAGGCTGCTATCAAAGCAACAGGGTCTTCAGTAAGTGCCACTGATCGCCTCCATGCCATGCTGCATTAATGCAGTAACTCCTGCTAATGGAGCTCTGATCAGGTACTGAGTGCATAAATTAACATAATTCTTCAGATATTTTGAATTTGTTGTAATTGTTTTTGGATTGAATTTTATAAAAGATTCTAACATTTTGAGATACTAGATTTAATGATTTGTGTAAGCCATAATCATTTTTATTTTAGACTTTTTTCTATTATTGTGTATTGAAAATAGAATATAGAAGAATGAAATATTTTTGAATTAAATTCTAAATAAAAAATGTTTTTTTTTTGGTACATAACTGAATAGATTTTTCCCTGTCTGTACAGTGCGGTGAAAAAGTAGTTGCCACTTCATGATTTTTAAAATAACTACTCTAAATGATTCAGTTCATCAAACAAATTTTAATAGTACACAGAGATATATATTATAATAACTGTTTGTGCCACACTTGGCAGCAACAACACCAATCAAGTGTTTGCATGAATGGCCTGTTTGCAAAGAAGCCTCAGACGATCACACTACCATCACTATGTTTGACTGTTGGTATGATGGTTCTTTTATAAAACACTGTGTTAGTTTTATGCCAGAAATAACGGGACACATAGCTTTAAAAACGTTAATCTTTTGTCCATTTCGGGATAATTAAGATATTTTTTGGCAAATGTGTGAAGAGCCTTTATGTTCTTTTTGGTCAGCACTGGGAACATCTTGGAACTCTCCCATGGATGGCATTTTTGCCCAGTCCCTTTCTAATTGTTGAATCATGACCACTGACCTCAACTGAGGCGAGTGAGGCCTGCAGCTATTTACACACTGTATTGTTCTGGGTTCTCTTGGAACCCTGTTGGAATGATGCCTGCTTTGAAACTGCTCAGTATGAAATGGCGTCTTCATAAAACCTGCTGCTGTAAACTATGACCATGTATTTTGTGTATGTCTAACTTTCTGGTTTTATGGTAACTATAGGAGAGGAGCTAAAGAAATTCCCCTTGACATAAATAAAATAAGACTTGTTTTTCATTGTGCTTTCAGTAACCTTTCTTCCCCGTTTTCTCTTGGGCAATTTCCCGACTTCTTTCTTTCAAGACAGACTAGACTCATGACAAACAAGTATTAAAGTAATTGAAAGATTTTTAACAGAAAGCCTATAGGTATGGAATTTAAACATGGAAATAACTATATATTATTATGTAGGATTATGTTATATAGACACAGTGACTCAATCTGACCAAGTCGAATGTTGAGTAAAAGTGACTCGTGATATGGATAAAAACATGGAACAAAAACCCTAATAAATAAGGATGGCCATATTTACACACACACACACACACACACACACACACACACACCTACACACACACACACACACACACACACACACACACACACACACACACACACACACACAGGGAAACGACATACTGTAGTGTAAGGTCTATGAGTTTCCAGATCATCGTAGTTAGAAACAGGCTTTAAACAAACATCTCACACAGATATGCTAATCATCATGGTTGTGCTGTGGCTTAGCGTGTGTGTAGGTTTTACGTAAGCAAACACATGGACTGCCAAGTGAGGTTTGGGAGGTGAGTTTAGTGCAGTTTCTGGGAAAAAGCTGATGTTGTGTCACTGTGATGTCCCACTGGCAAATGCAACTTACAGTAAATTATTATTTCACATCCAAAGAAAGAAGCCTCAAACCCAGAATAAATCATAAGACACAGAATCTGACTGGTGTAGCTTGGAGCCCACTGCAGTCATTCCAGTTAACATTTCAGTGGAATGCTCTCAGAAAAAAAACAGACTGGTTTGATCACCAAATGCATTTTGTTATTGCAGGACAAAGCACAACATCATACTGACCACCACACCACTTGAAAATGACAGGAATTTACTCCGATACAGTCCTGACCTCGCTCCAGGCATGTTTGAGCCTTTAAAAGAGTTCAGTGTTTCAGACGTGAAACAGGCACTCTGATCATGACTTTGCCGTAATGAGAAATTTTTCAAGCACTAGTGAAACGCTGGAATCAGTGCAATAGAGTAGAAGGAGATTATATAGAGAAATAAAGACGTTTTTACTCTCATTACTGTGTTCTGTTATCCTGCACAATCAAAAAATAAAAGTCCCACTTTGACTTGAACAGCCCCTTAAAAAAATGACATCCAATTTATTTACACATTAATCTCAACTAAATCTATTTTTCAACTACAGATGATCTAAAATCTAGGATGTCATGAAAAATAAAATTTTCTTTTTTAATTTAATTTAAAAAATTAAGCTTTTGCATATTTTAGATTAATTATATGTAAAATGTAATGTAATATTTTACAATATATGTATCATTTCAAGACATTCAAACTTTTTAAGAGCTTCACAAGATGTCAAATGAAGCTGGAGTCTGTGCATCAAGAGCCACCATGAACAGATAAGAAAGGGGATCCAGCTGTTGCATCCTGAGGCATCAAGTTATACATTGCTAATTTCTATTTATGAAATAATAGTGTAAATTTAAAACAAAAAAATAGTTGTTTTAGGCATTTATTTTAATATGTCCAACTCAAACAATCACATGTGTGATATACAGAGAGCTATTAAGGTTTTATAGCCTTTTTATTATAGTGAAATTTACATGGCCACAGAATAATTTTTATTATAATTTTTATTATAGCTTAGGAGGGCAGCAGATTTTTGACTCTTATCATGCGGACGACTTTCTGGCTATTGTAGTTGTACTCATACAGCAGGTTCTCGTGGAACAAGTACAAGTATCCTGTTTTAAATAAAGCACAGATAATTAAATGTTATTATTATTGCATATAATATTCATATTGTGCACGTAACCCCTTTCACTTCCCCATTTATTAATTATTATCCTATAACAGCCCTTTGGTGTGTGCTTCATTCATATACTATACCTAACACAACACTGAACATAACTAAGTATAATATGAAAACGCCACTTTTACCATTTCTGTAGGTGGCAGCATCCACCTTATCCACCTCATCCTCATTATTCTCTCGCGTCCCAGGAAAGTCGTCCTTTATGGACCTGGGGTAGCCGTGATCCATCGTGCCGGTCTGTTCATTATAACTGTGAATGAAATCAAACTTACTGAGTT
Source organism: Clarias macrocephalus (assembly GCA_011419295.1). Taxonomy (NCBI): domain Eukaryota; kingdom Metazoa; phylum Chordata; class Actinopteri; order Siluriformes; family Clariidae; genus Clarias; species Clarias macrocephalus. The sequence continues at coordinate 6,209 of JAAGKR010007765.1, read as the reverse complement.
GCATATTCTGGACGATGTTGTGCTGGAAACTAAACGTAAGATAAGAAATTGAGCTCACCTCCAGTACTCCTCATCAGTGAAGAGCAGAGTCTTGCCCGTGTCAGAAATGTACACCGCAGCATCTATTTTGTGGATGGATTTAGGGAGTCCCAGACTGTGGATGTATTTTGGGTAGCCTGGGACCACTGTGTAACCCTTCAGAGCCCACATTTTGATTCCTTAAAAAATGACAATAAATGTGATTATTAGTGCTGCCAACTTGTCAAAACAGCTTGGAGTGAACTTGTGAAAATAAGGGCATTGGTTCTGCATGTACAGTACACATCCCTATTGCGCATGTCCAGCCAAGTAAAACAACAGAGGCGCGTAACGGTATTTGCTCCAGCTTGTACAAGTGGCATTCGAAATATTCACCCAAGCAACAAAAAAACACAATAGGGTTTTTGAAATAGGTCCAAATCACCTACCGGACAGTACATGCTCTCCAGCAGCTCAACGTAGGGCCGCAGGGGCGTAGAACAGAACTCTAGGCCCTGTACATAAGTGGTTTTATTGCGCATCTTCCTTTCTTGATCCATATCTATTATACTGTACTCTCAGACAATATTTACATTGGGTTTAATCATGCATCACTATTTACATTCATAAGAATATTCAAGTGCTAAGAATAAAACAAAATGATTGCAACATTATGTGAAATGCATCATCCCTGCAGGAGCCATGGAACAAAGAGAATGTATGAGGGCAGCGAGGAAACTGGGGCCATACAGAAACAGATGAAATAGAGGAAAATCAAGATATTACGAATTGCAGAATAGAAAAGTCAACCAAAGTGGCACTGTGCTCCATGTATTACTGTGAATCTCTCTCGTGTGTGTGATTCTCTCTTGATCAAGGTTGTTAGCCATTGAGTGTTCTTATGAATATAAAATGTCTAAACTCAATGCAAGTATTTTAATGTCACAGAAAAAATTCTCAGGGAGGGTATGTCCCTCTATGATTCACACTATGTCACCCTCACTCACTCTTTAGTGCTCCAGGCGGTGTGTAACTTTGCTGCAGTCTGTAAACGCATTTGTCTCTTGACTTATTTTATTCGACTGGTGATCTGCTCAGCATTGTTATGACTTTCCCAATTACAGTATGATCTCTTCTTTTTCGTTTGATTGATGCGTTCATTTCATTTCAACTGGATTACGCAAATATTATCACACTTGAAGAGAATAAAAGGAGTGTTGTGCCGGTGCAACTATATACACCTTTGTAGCGATTTGACTACTAAATAATAGCGGTTTATACTGTAGCTGACTTGTCAGAGAAAGGCTGGAGCTCAGTGATCTTCCACAGACAATTGCTTGGAATATAAAAGCATGAGAAATTCAGGTGTGCATCTCAGTGCGTGAGAGCTGTGGCTCTGTTAATATTTATATAATGTAATTACTTATTACATGTAGAACTACATGTAATATTAATACTACATACTATGTAGTCAATACTACTGTATAATGACTATGAGACAAAGGCCAGTTGTACACTAGTCCTTGAAGGATAAAACTAACAAAGTAAAGTTTTGTTAACTAGGTTACAAATAAATTGGCTAACCATTTTAATTCTAAAACAATCTTCACCAATGTTATATAGTGCTTGCAAAAAAAAAAAAAAAAAAAACCCCATAAAGGTAGATCACTTCTTTGCTAGGAATCTGGCTAATGGTTTGAGTTTTATAATAGTTTGCTAAATGTTAGCTAGCTTGTTGGCTAATTAGTTTTGTTTGTAAAATAGTTAGCATAACAGTGACTAGCTTGCTAGTGGAAACAGTTTAATGTTAGCTAGCCTGCCTTTCTAGCAAGGGTAACCTGGGTACATAGCTGTAGTCTAATACTTACTAGCTTACTGTTTATCCAGCTTTCATGATAACAGATAAATGTTAGCTAGCATGTTATAGCATAGCTTTTCTCCTTCCACTGAGTACTTGTGTATGTTTTAGTGTTAAACTCTGTGCTAGTGCAGAACTGCAATTTCAAATGAAATTCATGAAGATTTAACTTATCTTTTAAGTTTTTAGCATTTAGCAACATGATATTATTGGTGTATCATTTAGCTGGCTCACTCAGTTATTGGTGCTCACTAAATTATTTGTGTGCACTTATTTATTGTGTGTTTGTTTGAAAATAGCTGAAGTGATAATAATAGCTGAAATAATTATAATTTGACCTTTATGAACCCTGATAACCTACAGAGTACATTGCGAGAAAAAATAGACACAAACCGCTGAAGATGATGACAATGTCTTTTTCTGGGTTCTCATAAGCTGCGTTGATTTTCGTCGGGAGTTGAGGCCATGTGTATTGAATGAGTGTGAGTTCAGGTTCGGTGAACTGTGGGTGCACACGCCAGAAATATCTGCCAAATAGAGTGAAAACATTTAAATATAGAGTTAAAAACTAACGAAACAATGATAAAGTTGTATTTATTGATTGTAATGAAATCCACCTGTCTTTGAAAATGAGTATCTCTCCACGGAGCTCTGTCACGGCATCGACGCTAAACTCAGGGTCATATTTCTTTGGAGCTTCAGGTTTGGGTTTGATTTTCCCTGGATCCGGGTTGGCACCTTAGAACAAGGCAGAATCATAAGAAAATGGATTGGCGTAGAAATAAAATAAAATGTTGTATATTCTTTCAGAGGTTGTATCGTAGCCTCCAGCCTCCCATTATTTACCATAGAGTTCTTGTATGCCTTTGATATCATCTTTAGACAGAGGAAACCCAGTGGTGTACGAGTACCTGGGGTACATCAGAGAGCCAGGATCGTGAGAATGAGCCAAGCCGAGAGAGTGACCGAATTCATGAGCCGCAACTAAGAACAGGTTAAACTCTGCAAGAGAGATCAGACGAACTCATTAATGGTTAGCATTTAAATGGATGTTATTACATCCGAAATAACACACCAGTCTATTGCAGTGCACCGTGTACACACATTCACACACTCATTTACACCTGGAGGCAGTTCAGCATAGCTCTTACACCTACTATTTTGTTGTTGTTGTTTTGAGGAAACCAGGGCAAGCAAAAAGTCACACACACACTAAATTAAACTAAGAATTAGAAAGAGGCCCCTGGAGCTATAGAGCAAAAAACACTAGTATACACTGACAACTTACCCTGTAATTTTATTCTTTATAACAGCGATTTGGCTGGTTATTAGCAGCACCTGGCCACAACTAAGTTTCTTAAATTTTGTGAAAACAGTGTTTTTAATTTTGGCTCCATTTTGGTTAAATGAATGATGGCACAGTGAAAAAGTTTTGTTCAACTTAGGTTGTATGGAGAAGTTCCTTTGAATGAGCTGTTACAATAGAAACAACAGCATATTAGAATAACTGCATTAATATGCCTTTCAGCCAGAGCTAGTGCTGTAAGAAATTAATCAACCCCATCTGACCAATCAGAAATCAGGATCGAGTGGTAGGACCGTGCAATTCAACGACGCTTGTGTAATGATAGTATAGTTATAAAATGTAGTGAATTTTAATCTAATGAATTTTAAAATGCAGCGATTATTAATCATAACAGTTCTGTAACAGTTACCATCAGAGTCTTTTGTCCAGGTTTCATCCTCGTCAAAGTGCGTGTCTCCGCCGAGGCCCGTCCCTGGTGGGTACGCGTGGGCGAGGATTCCGTACGGGCCGTCGAATGGGTCATCATCATTGTGTTCTGTCGTTAAAATAACATCAAGATGAGAAATGAAGAGAGGTCCACTAATAATGCTTTAGCATTTCTGTAACGGGACTGAATCCCTGGGAGATGAGTCTACCTAGTCTTCCGAAGCCGATCATGATGTCCGCCTCTCCTTGATGCAGCCTCTTGAACTTTAGAGGAGTCACATCACTCCAGACCTTCAGGGCATTATGAATGGCTCGGTCAACGTCCTCCTTCTCCAGGTCAGGAGTGTAGTTTGTTATCCTGTGTGATAAAACAATAGTTTAAAAATAGATAAATAGAATAGAAAAAAGGAAAACAATACAATCATACTAAAAACAAGATTAACCTGAAAGTCACAAGCGTGTTTTCCCATTTGGGTTTCCTGGGGAAGCGATTGCATTCTGCTACCTCATGCACACCACATCTGGCCTTCTCCATGACCTCCAGCGTGGTGTTGTCCAGCTTCCCCGTGACCGCTAGCTTGAAGAATGACTGCATGGTGCGGATTTTTTCAGTCATCTGGCTGTAGTACTGTCTAGGGTTCTAAAGCAAAAATTTCCGCCAATACAGTTTCAATCCTCCTAGAAATTAGAGTCTCATACACTGGTGTATTTGCAAATCTGAATCAATTTGCAGTGAAATATTATTAATTTCCTTCCATTTCTGACATTCAAATTTAAAACTTGTCCAAAAATTTTTTGCAAGTGACAAAATTTTATTATTATTATTTTTTAAATATTTGCCATCTGTGAAAATGTTTTCCTCACCTCTGCTACCAGCCATCTCTCCGTCTCGTCTGCAGGAAGAGGTTTCATGAACGCCTGCCCTACAGTCACTAATAGTACAGCTACAGCTATAATCTCCATGTTTACTGTGCCGTGTGCCGCTGTGTGAGTGACTGTGACTTACACACAGGCCTTTTATACTGACCTGAGTGCTCTCAAACCACTCAGGTACTAACATCTTATGATTCATGTAAAAGTACTCTGGTCTGTGAGTTTCCAGATCATGTTTGTTGTGTACTGGCTCAGCGTGTGTGTGGCTTTTATGTAAGTAAACTCATGGAGCTGCCAGGTGAGGTTTGGAATTAACGTTTAGGGCAGTTTCTGGAAATAAGGATATGTTGTGTCACTGTAGACTCACACTAGGAAATACAACTTACAGTAAATTAATATTTCGCATCCCCCCCCCCCCCCCAAAAAAAAACTGAATAAAGTATAAGAGACAGACAGATTCCTGTTCTAAAATGTTGAATCAAGATGATCGGTCACATGAATATGAACAACAAAATCATGAATTTCAATTCAATTCAATTTTATTTGTATAGCGTTTTTAACAATTGTCATTGTCGCAAAGCAGCTTTACACAATCAAAAGAAATATTTAAGTTTGTATGGCATGTGAATGTGTGTGAATCAAAATGGTCAGATTGATGAGCGAGCCGGGGGCGACAGCGGCAAGGAAAAACTTGCCGAGATGGCAATAGGAAGAAAGCTTGAGAGGAACCGGACTCAACAGGGAACCCATCCTCATCTGGGTGAAACAGAAAGCAGGAATTGATCTGCATTCATACTGTGTGTTAGGTGGCAAACCTGATTGATCAATGAGAGTTAAAGACACCATCTAAACATACCAGTTCCCCATCTGCTCCTTTACCTAAGGCTAATCTATTTACAAAATGCTTAGTTAAATAAATAGGTTTTTAACCTAGACTTAAACAGTGAGACTGTGTCTGAGTCCTGAACATTAACTGGAAGACTCTTCCATAACTTTGCAGCTTTGTAAGAAAAAGCTCTGCCCTTTGTTGTAGTTTTAATAATACGTGGTATTGACAAGCAGCCTGCATTCTTTGATCGAAGTAGGCGTGACGGATCGTAAGACACTAGCAGTTCACTCAGATACTGCGGTGCGAGACCATTTAATGCTTTATATGTCAAAAGTAGTATTTTAAAATCAATGCGAAGTTTTACAGGGAGCCAATGAAGTGAAGATGATAGGGGTGATGTGCTCGTATCTTCTGGTTCTAGTGAGGACTGAATTTAAATCAGAAAAAGTGCTGCCTGATTATACGAGGGCCATTCGGGTCCCTTGTATAAATGTCAGAATGAGTGGATTATTAAAACCAAAAGAAATCCACACCGTCTGATATAAGAAGTCAACATTTTAACTGTATTTAATAATACACACATTCTAACATTTAAACAAGGGACCTGAATGGCCCTCATATAATCAGTTTCTATTGTATGGTAACAGTAAATCATGTAATGTATGTATACATCATCTGAAGCTAATTATAATAAACACTTTTTAAACCATGGAATCGTTTAGCATAGAAAAACCCTATATTTGATGTTGATATGTTAGTTTTCTCCCAGATGTGCGTTTACCATTTATGGAATGAGTCTCTAGTGTCAGTGAGTGTCACATGACCGAGGAAACATGTAACCTGACATAGTGTGTTTTTGGTCATGCTTATAAAACTATAACCTACAATATATATAACAA
>JAAGKR010007764.1:0-34786 GCA_011419295.1 Clarias macrocephalus | reverse complement strand
AGTGAAAGTTCTTGGGGAAAATCAAAGTGTAGCATGTAGTCTTGGCTTATTAGGCATTACTTCATCCAGGATAGAACAAATACAAGTAGAAACACACACACTTTGCCTTTGTTGTTGATCTTGGCATTACAAATGTTGCTCACCCTACTTTAAATGCTGTAAAAGTGTTAAACCTTGGCCTACTGTAAGTTCGTCCTAGTTCTGATTAGAAGCAGGAAAATAGAATGAAATTCAAACAAACCTAATGTTCATCACACTGAGAGTGAAGGTTTAAATGCTTGTTAGACGTCCCCGAACATCAAGACTTCACTGCAGCCGATAGTGCTGTTACCGCTGACCAGCCCTGAAGGTCGGGGTCACAGTGGCACAGTGCCGCGATGGTGTCGGTCATATTAAACATCTCAAAGTACAGTTCAGCTCGGAAGGTTCCGTACACTTTAGCCAAACTCGCTTTAATCTCAGTTTAATGATCTTTCATTCTGGTAAATCTTGCCTGCCTTAGGTCAGGTAGGATCATACTTTATTTTAAGAAGGTGAAATGGCAGAATAATAGCAGAGAGAAAGATTTACATTGAAGAAAAATTATAGCAAGTGAAATATCTTGAATATAGTTAATTTTAGCTAAAGTTATTTATTTATTTGTTTATTTTATTTTTTTATTTATTTTTAAGACAAACCAAATTATAAGATTATTCAGATAATTAAAAAAAAAATTCTGCCAGGAAATTTTCATTTATACTTTTCGTAGCATTTCGCTACTGTAGGAATAAGCTTAATAATTTTGGATTTGGTTGGTTGGAAACGTTTACCGATAAATAGGTTTGGATTAGATTGAAGAATATTTCCCTTGCTAAAATTTCTTTATTTATTTATTTATTTATTTATTTATTGCAGTGTATTTCAGCCTTTATTTCTTGCACCACATTCCCAGTAGGTCAGAAGTTTACATGCATAATTTCAGCCTGATCCTCCTGATGGAACTGAGTCAGGTTTTTAGGCCTTCCTGCTTGCACACACTTTTTCAGCTCTGCCAGCATTTCAACAGGATTTTTTATTGTTTTTTCCCCCGGTTTAGATTGAGGCCAGTGCCTGGCGATGACCTCTCCAACTTCTCAACTTTGTTGTCATTTTGTCCCACCTTTAAAATTGGCCAAGATTTTTATTCCCTGCTTATAACAGATTTTTTCCAGGCAAATATGAATGTATTATTATTATTATTATTAACTGTTGTTTACATACAAAAAATATGTATTAAATATCTTAAGATCTTATTATATAATTGAACATCTTGAATTTCATTTTTTGTTGATGGTTCTCATTTAAAGCACGTTTTAACCATGAGCAAACGTTCCTTGATTTAAGTGTCGTAGACGTCCTATGAGCAATAAATGGAAAGCAAAATTATAAATGCTTTCCAGAAATGCTACCGAAAAGCTGAAATGCTACAGTAAAAAAATATTTGGTCCAAGACTCAAAAACCATTTAAACCATAATAATAAATTTGAACTGAACTGTTTGCCTTAATCCCTGAGCCTGGACTATAGTATTGTACTATGGTTCGAAAGGTTCCAGGTTCAAACCCCCACCCTCAACTGCTTATATGTGCAGTATAATGAGATAATAATGTATAATGTAAGTCTCTCTGGATGCTGTAAAATGTTGTATATATAAATGTATAGTTACTATAGAAATAATAGCTTGTTATTACTAGTGCATTTATTTCAACCTGCAGCAGGGGCCATGCTGTTAATCAACATTAATCACCAGGCGTGTACCAGTCAGAATTAAGCATTTAACATCATCTTATTTATTTAATAGGGTTTTTGTTCTTGGCTCAAATGTGGTTGACCTTCAGGATGCCTTGAGACGTTTACACGTGATATCACTTCATGGAATTATTTAAAGCTTGGTTCTATTGTTACCATGGACTGTAACTTGTGCATAAATTTAATATGAACCTGAGTTTTCATTATTCAAAGTTGCAAGAGATGTAAGATTTTGTCTTCAGTAAATTTCTGTCTCGGCATATGAAAGGTTTTATGAAAAATAGGATTGCGATCGCGCATTGCCCATAAATACTCACCTTAGTATGAACTGTTTAGAGGTTCATTATGGACATGAGAGCAGTCGCCGAACGAAGCCTGCAGAAACTGCATCCCCATCGTGCCTTTGCAGCAAATACGTTCACTGCTTAAACAATCTAACAGGAAGCCAAAAGACCGTGTGAAATGTTTGAATGTCTGAGACTTTCCAGATAAGGAACTCGAATACTTGAGGTTATCTCCATCCTCCTGCTGTCTTGGTCTTATCAGGGCTGAAGGTCAAATGCATGCGCTTCTTTCTTTATGTCTTTAAAATAAAGAAATGCTGCCATTGTTGGAAAATAATCCTTTTTTACTACAGTATCATTTCTTTAGTAACAAATTTACATCCAGTGGACACTCCATGTAGACAGAATAAAATACATTTAAAAAAAAGATGAAATATAAAGGGTTGTTATAGTAGAAATAATTTGAAAGGATGTATGGAAGGAGTCTCCAGTGTCCCCAGTCAGAGGTTAAACTGTTCTCCAAAAAAGGAAAATTCTTTAAGATTGAAGTTGATAGAAGAAACTGTTGCAGTTTTTCTGGACCTTTTTTTTTTTTTTTTTTTTTTTGAAAAAAGAAAAGTTAACAATATAGCACAATGAGGAACAGGAGCTAACTGTAAATCAGTTAGGGAAAAAAAATATATATACACAGTATATATACAGTATATATACAGTATATATTATTTTTTTCCAACTCTTGAAGCATTGCATTTGTTTTTCATAATTGAATTTCCAATAAAAACATGTACTTTGAAAATTTGGTCCTCGTCCTTGGTTAGTGGCCTCTATGGCCCTTTTTCATTAAGTTGTCAGGAAGTCATTTTGTCTATCTAACAAAGGTCTGATTTTTATCTTGATTTTTCTGTTCTCGTCAGCATTGTTGGTTAAACCGGTTTCTTTGACAGCTGCAAGGTGCTACTTTTTTTTTTCTTTTCTTTTTTTTGGGGGTACGTGCACAGATTTGATATGAAACCTATATAGGATCTACAGTACAATCCCAGAAACATTTGTGTTCATAAGGAATGTATTGATACTTAAACGAATGGTGGTTTACAGTAATTGAAACTTGAGTCCCTTGAGTTTCCTGCAAACCATTAAATTTTGTATTTTTGTTGTTTGGAATAATGTTGAACATTAAAAATGTATTATTGAATGCCCATAAGGACAAGTTGAAAGAGTGAATAAAAAGGCTTTGGTGATATTTCCAAATCACTGATTGAAATATATCAACTTATAAAAAATATCATTTGCCTATGCGCAAAAAAGCTCCGTTTCTTCACTCACTATTATGCCCAAGTATAACAGCATGCAGAATACTGTAGCGATGAGGCTTAAACTCTGCAATTCATCAGCAGTTCACGTGCCAAACCGTACAGATCGACTTTAGTCCGTTACACCTCTATGCCCAATTATATAATAAGCTATGAACTTATTAATCCTTTTAAACACTCAGTATGTTTTTCAAGGTTTTTTTTTTTTTAGTCCAGACTGCCCATTAAAAATTTTTTTATTCTTTTTACATGCTTTGATTTTTGACATACTAGTGCAAACATTGTTATTGTTTTGTTATTGCATGAAGACCCGGTGCAGGTGAGCTAACCTGATGCAAGTCCTCATTTTACAAGAGGAAAAAAAAATACAGTTAAAAAAAAAAAAAAAAAAAACGAGTTGTTTCTCCTCCAGAGCAAAGTGAGCCGGAAAGCTTAGTCGACTGCAAAGCCAAGGATCAATTTCACGGAGGACTAAAGCGAAGATGAGAGAGAGAGAGAGACAGAGATGGTGGTGGTGGTGGGGGGTGGTGGAGGGGGGGGGGGTATGTAGTATAGATCGCTCTGAGGTCAGTAATCCCAGACGAGCTCCTTCGTTCTCAACCTTTCATGACGGAAGCCCATGCAGTGTGTATCGAATGTCCGTAGGTACTGTAGCACTAGAAAGCTTTTTAGGTTTTCTTCATCAGAGGCTCACTGCAGCGTTCGTCTGTGTCACCTTACGGTCACTTTTAGCAAACTTTAAAATCACCTCGAGTCTACACACTCGAGTCTTTTTCACTAACACAGTAATGTGTGTGTGCGTGGTGGTGTTTTTTTTCTTTTCTTTCTTTTTTCCTTTTTTCTCATTTATCTAATACTTTTTTTATTACTAATTTGTCAGTTTACAGGATTTTTGTAGTTCAAAACAAAAATAGTGGCTCAGTGTTAGAAATGTACGAAGTAAATGAACAGATGTCTGTCTGTGCTTTGTCTCGTGCTGGTGTGTTTCAGTCACTGCCGCGTAAACAGTGGTTCAACTGACGCTCCAAGTTAACGTTAATCTAGGTGTTGTGTGTTTGCGTCTGCGTGTGCATGCTGTTAAAGTCTGAAGTTGAAATTAGGTTTGAGTGCGTTTTAGTCAGTCATTCAGTCAGTTTTGTTTATTATTATTTATTTATTTATTTATTTATTATTACTCTGGCCCATGTTTATGTCTGAGTTAAATGTAAGGTTGAGTTTGAGTGTGATTTGAGTTCAGCTCGGTTTAAGTCTGGGTTAAATTCAAGTTTTAATTTCAAGCCAGTTGTTTGAGTGTTTTTTTATTTTATTTTTATATTTATTTGGCCTATGTTCATGTCTAGGTAAACCGTGAGGTTGAGGTTGAATAAGTTGGGTTGAGTTGCTTGATTTGACCCGAGTTGATCTCGCAGTTAAATGTGAGGTTGAGTTTAAATGAGTTCTTTGAATTTGACCAGAGATTAAATGTGGGTCAGGGTTAAATGTGAGTTTGTGGGTGTTTTTTTTTTTTTTTTTCTGGGTAAAACTTGAGGTTGAGTTTGGGTAAGTTGGGGTTGATTTGTTTTAAGTCTTGATTAAATGTGAGGTTTGAGTTTGAGCGAGTTGTCTGGATTTGACCTGAGTTTATCGATCAGTTAAATCTGAGGTTAAGTTTGAGTGAATTGGCGTTGACCTGTGTTTGGATGTGAGTTTTTTTTTTTTTTTTTTTTAACCTAGATTTATGCCTGGGTTAAATTTCAGGTTGACTTTGGGGGAGTTGTTTCAGTTGTTGGATTTGACCCAAGTTTGTTTCTTAGTTAAATGTTGAGGTTGCGTTTGATTGCGTTGATTTTGAGTTGTTTGTTTGACTTTAGTTTCGGTGTCGGTTTGATCGGTGTTTGAGTTTGCGTAAGTTGGGTTTAAGTTATTTGAGCTGTATAAATAATTGAAGATGAGTCAGATCATTTTTGTTCTTTCTGGTGTATATACAGTGCAACTTTGTATATACTTTAAGGTTTATAATTGAACCTCAAGTTCCACTAATGAGCCTTTTAAAGTCTTATTTGTAAAGCTGCGTGAAGGTAGACCATGTGCACATCCCAAGGTACATATTATATCCACCAAAAAATCCACCATTAATGGTACCACATCAGTGACGAGTGAAGCTACTGTTTAGTGCCTTTAGTCCTGAGAGCAGTGTAGGACGGAAGAATCCACTGTTTCTAAGAAACTGACCTTAAGAATGCAAGCTAGTGTTTGAAAATGCAAGAAATGCGAGCCAGTGAGTCATCGTTATAAACCACCATCATGCGGTTAGTGTGAGAGCATCAGGCAGTTATAGATTTTCATTTTCCTACCGAGTACTTTCTGTTTTTAAAGAGTGGTGGGGAGGAAAAAAACATGGAAAAACCCCGCTCTTATTTTTCATCTAATCTGGTTCCCTTTTTAAAAGATTATCCTTCTGTTGTAGGTGAATGGACAAGTGGATCACTGATGGATTTATTCAGGGGGATTTTGTACTGATGTGTGGTGATACGGATGTGCCTGTGCCATGGTAATATGGATTGTGTCCCATCTTTCGCATATCGCTGCCTCGTTTCCAAGAAAATCCCAGTGGATTTATGCTAGGTGAGAGATGAAGAAAGATGGACGGGCGTAATGGAATCTTTCTCCAGGACATTACATATAGCCAGTGTTGTACTGGGTCATATTACTTATTTCTGACTCTACTGGTTACTGGATATTGCTTTCTCAAGATCTCTGTAGGTTCTGTAGTTTTAAACGTTTTTCAGTGGGCTTGGCTCGGTTCCCAGGCCAGATGTTCAGATCGCTATTTAAAATATGTTTGTAGACATTAAGTACAACTTTGGTCCTATGTTTTGGTCTTATATTTTAGTTTACATCCTAAATCGGTCAACCTCGGTAAAGAAGTGGTGTTGAAAGAGGGACAGACCGGGCGGGGAGAACGAGGTATTCGCTGTCATGGGAGTTTATTTTGCAGAGGAAGATTGGCCCAGGGGAGGTTGAAAAACGAAAAAGTTGCAAAAGTTGTAGTGAACAGGAGACAGTTTGGAGACTCGTTGTTTTTGTTGGAGTTGAGGAGTTTGGGTCAAGTTGAGGTTAGAGCGAGTTTGGTTGAGGTTGAATTTGTTGACTTGCATTCTAATCAAACTCCACTCAAATTTAACTCAAATTGAAGTTCGAGTAACGTGGGGTTTGTAATCTGAGTGAGTTTGAACTTAATTTGACTTTAGTTTGAATGGATCGAATGTGTTCCCGTGGAGTCCGATTGTAATTCGAGTTCGAGTGGAGTTTTACTTTGAGTTGGGGTTGTTAGTTTTTGAGCCTCAGTTTAAACTTTTAATAGGGTGAGTTTGAGTTGGTGTTGATTGCGTGTGCACAATTTTAAAACGGGTTCATTGAATTCATGCTACTTTAAAATCATTTGATTTGATTTGAGATCTCGTCACATGGATGGATGGCTGGGGCCGGTTCCACTCTACCATGAAGACGGTTCTGGCCTCGACTGATGATGCCAGATGTTTCTCTGAGGACTTGGCTGCAGTCGCTCGATAGTTTCCTACAAGTCTACCTGAGCCTCCAATAACTACCTGGACTCCATATTAACATCAATTAACATCTGTTAACAACTGTTATACTGAACTGCCTGCCACAGTATGAATGCAGATCAATTCCTGCTTTCTGTTTCACCCAGATGACGACGGGTTCCCTGTTGAGTCCGGTTCCTCTCAAGGGTTCTTCCTACTGCCATCTCAGGGAGTTTTTCCTTGCCACCGTTGCCCTCGGCTTGATCATCAGGGACAATCTGACCATTTTGACTCCAACACATTCACATTCCATACAAACTTAAGCGATTCTTATGATTGTGTAAAGCTGCTTTGCGAGCGCTATACAAATAGAATGGAATTGAATTTGAGCATCTCTATTTTCAAAACTAAAAGTTGGCATTAACACCTAACCCACAAGCGAGTTGCAAGATAGTGAGCCAAGTTTCACTCTCGTGTTTAAATCTCATACAAAAGTAGTTGTATTTAATTGGGTTGTTTTTCCCACCGCTTTCAAGCCTTCATTTCACTCGCTTGACACAGCTTTGCTTAAAGTCAATCATCTTTCCTACAAAGAGGCGAAAACAACCCATACCGTAGCATCTAATCCACCTCCATACCAGTGATAATAACAGTGTATGAAACATGCCTGCTATAGAGGACAGCGTTACTCGCTGAAGGACACATTATACTGAGACAAAAGCAGAAAGCTGAGCGCAGAGCTTAAAAAGCAGGCTCGTGCTCGTGGCGTAAACCTGCAAGCTATTTATTCCTCTGGAGTCATTAAAGGATTATTATACGATAGAAGAGACTCTGAGGCTTCACATCCCGCCTCGTAGTCAGCCATGTTGTTCCTGAAAGCCGGCGCAGAATAAACCGTCGGATTCTATATAATTGACCTTGAGACTCGCTCCTGGTGCAGTCTGAGAGCTGGAGAGGGGGGTGATGGGATATTTCTCTCTCTCTCTCTCTCTCTCTCTCTCTCTCTTTTGTGTGCTCTGTATCTCCTTGTAACACTGCTAGAAAAAACTCCTGGTTCTGCAGTTCACACACACACACACACACACACACACACACACACACACACACACACACACACACACAAAACCATATATACACGGCATGCATACATTTAGCGCCGGTGTAAACTTTGAGCACGTTGTTGAGCTTGTCTGTCTGTCTGTCTGTCTGTCTGTCTGTCTGTCTGTCTGTCTGTCTGTCTGTCTGTCTCCCCCTCCTTTTCTCTCTATAATCACGTTTAATCCAATTCTTGATCTTTTTTACTCTCTTCTTTTCACTGTTTTTTCCTGTTTGTATAAGGTAAAAGATGGTTGACGTCTTGTTTTGCTCTTCCAACTTTTCTGGATTATCTAAGTTGCTGTCATCTAAGGGCTTGTTTGAGAATCATTCTGAAGAATGTGTGTGTGTGTAAGTGTGTGTGCATGCGGGCGTGTGGGTCAGTGCGCTTTTCTCAGCAGACGGCGTGATAAATAATTTCACTTTGTCGCCATTATTGATAAATGAAGAAATTCTCTTTCAAGAGAACCCAGGCCGCGACGAAATACCTTTGGCTTAGTTGGAGCACACAGCTGTCGTCATTGGACATCACAGAATTGTCCTGAGTGATGCCATTCTTCCTTCACCATGGATATAAAAAAATAATAATAATCAGGCCAAATCAGGAAATACACTTTTTTTTTCTTTTTTTTTTTCTTTTTTTATAACACTTTTTAAAGCCTTCATGCCTAGATTATGTTCATGTTCTGATCTTTTTCCCTTTCGTCTTTCGGCTGCTCCGATTAAGGGTCACCACACCGGACAGTTTGTCTCCATCTAACTTGGTCTTCCACACCTTACTTCGTCCCTCCTCACCACATCCATAAACCTCCTCTTGAGCTGCGTGTTTTTTTTTTGTTTTTTTTTTGTCAGCGGCAACGTCTCTACATTTACGGTGTTTTGCTGGTTTCACCACTCGATATTACCAAAGAACTGATGGTAACTTTACATTCTTGTGTTGTAGACCTGAAGAAGACACTCGCTGTGCTGTTGGACAACATCATGCTGAGGCTGTCCAAGCTCGAGTCCAAAGTGGACACCATCATCATCAACGGCTCGGCCACCAACCTGACCAACGGCACGGTGACCCCCGTGCTCAGCTCTGCCACCGGCGAGAAGGTCAACGTAGCAGGTACAGTCCGCGTGCATCAGATTCCTCAGACATTCTGTGAAATAAAGACGATGGCGTCACATATAATGTTTCTGTTTATACTTTTAATCAGCAAACAAGGGACAATTTGTCGAATGCGACTCATGAGGGTTAAAAGGATTATATTTGTTTTGTTTAAACTTTTTTTTTTTTTTTTTAACTATAGATCAACTTTATCAACATTCTTCTTGAAAGACGTCTTTGTACTTAAGAATGCGATGGCAATAGAGGTTGTGGGTGGGTCAGGACTTTCAGTAATTAAAACACTTAGTTTAGTAGTTCGAAGAATGCAGTAACTGTACATAAGGCTATTCATCAAGGTAAACCCCCAGGGTGTGCTACAGGACATGGACACATGCCACAGATCAATTAGACAGTAAAGAGTTAAGGTTATTGAAAACAAAGTGGAATGTGGGCTGGGAAAAGTACATAAATGGGATATTTTTAAGTTAAAGTGCCCCATGTGTCCAAATCTCACTAGTTGATTCAAAATTGTGCCAAACTTAAACCTGGTCTAAAGTTTAAAAGTCAGCAAAAAAAAAAAAAAATTACCTTTATAAAATTACTTTTAATAATTTCTATTATAATATAATTTAAATTATAATCAAATTATTGATAGGACAAAGCTTTTTGACTAGAGTCCTAGAAATGTACCCAAAGTTCGTCTCAGACATTTAAAGACGTGTCTAATAAAATTCTGTTACGAAAATTTCCTGGCATTCATAATGTCAGTTAGGCAAAAGTAGTATTATTAGGTATTTCTCCAGGACTTTGGGGAATTTTACCTACTGAAATGTTATTACATAAGAAAAAAAAAAAAACCTTAGTCATTATTTTTTCCCTTCTGCGCAGCTATACAATATAACAATAACTAACTTATAAATATAAACTAAAGAACATGATCTCATGAAAAAAAAATTAGAATGTGTTGGTTAATTGGTTATTTAATGTTGTTATGAGAAAAATGAATAAAAATTATTGTTGTTATTCAAATTAACCTTTAAGATGGATTCAGACTAAACAAATATACAATAAATAAGAAGAATATTCTTGAAAATTACAAGGGATATTGTCTTGGCTTCGTACATCTTCCATAAAAAATATTTTTGAAAAATGTTTATATTATACAATTTACTAACCTCATTTTGTATAAAACGTTAATTATATTAAATAATTGACACAGTCCATAAATGGTTCTCAAAATTTGTATTACATGTATAAGAACGCATGTTAAAATGAAGAGAAAAAATGAAGTCACTATAGCACAACATACAGTAGTGAGTATATATTGTGTACATCAGTGACTACAGTGTATATTGGTGACTTTATATAAGTCACTCATATCCTGTATATGCACGGACAAGGATGATCCTGTGTACATGCCCATATTTGGCAGATGTTCATAAATATTAATGAGTATGCAAATACAGAAACATACAAGATGTCGTAAAACCCAAACAAGTCGAGATTGTTCTTGGCTGATTCCGTATAAAAAGCTTGCACCTCTCGGTCCGCCATGATGGTTGTTTTGAAGAAAATTATAATGCGGCCTCGGGTCACATGATCTCAGTGCCATAGAAGGGAGGTTGGACCTAATTAGCATATTAAAAGTACAGGCTGCACAAAACAATTTTCAAAAATTTAGTAATATTAGATAAATGTGCAAGGCTAAGACAATGACAGTATCACTTTTCACTTTTCATATTTATTGTTTTCTTGTATATTCTGAACCAATATTTAAGGTTAATTTAAAGGGCAACAATAGCGTTTGTAATGTTCTCTCTTTTTTTTTTTCATGACTAAAAGAACATTAATTAACCAATTAACCAGCGCATGAAAGTTATCTCACTTGTTTAGCTAGGCAGAAGGAAAAAAATGTAATGTCTAACTAAAGGTGATTTTTAATTATTATTTTTTTAATCCTATGTAAATACATTTCAGAAGGTTAAATTCTCTGCAAGCACTGTACAAATCCCTAAAAGTAATACTTTTGCCTAACTGACCTTTTGTCAGTTTACAAATTTTTGAACAACAGAATTTTTATGGTCTATTGTTTGAGACGCGTCTTTAAATGGCTTAGACGAACTTTGCGCAGTTTGACTTGAGTCTAAAGCTTTGTCCGTTTCCTGTAACACAATTCCTCAAACACCAGGAGAGCTTTCTCAATCATCACCCTTTCCTGCTGTTTTGTGCGTTCTACAGAGCTTCTAATACTTCCCTCATACTTTTTTCTTTTTCTTGTTTTTTTTTTTTTTTTTTCGTCCCAATGATTTTGAAAAGTTTCTGTGAATCGTGTTTGTCATTAATATGTCGCAGTGTTAAACATGGGCAGCAAATCAGCAGCTCTGATTTCAGCTCAAGCCCGCAGTGCAGATGCACACTCTAGGCACTCGCATCGTATATTTATCCCTTACATCTTTTTTCCTTTTTTTACTCTAATGTTATTTATTATTATTTTTTTTTCCCCTTATTTAACTTTTGTTAGAAGTTTTGTACTTTGATCTCTAATAAAGCGTATCGGTCAAAAGATGCCCTTTTTCTTTTTATTCCATGATTAGAGAAATGTTCAGTCCGGTATAAAACGCTGTGCTTATTTTGACTCTGCCCTGGTGCGAAGCTTATATAACTTGATCTCATCTTCTCAGCCTGGCTCGAAGGATTTCAAATGATTTCAAAACGGATTATAAGCTGCAAACTAATGTGCATCAGACTGCAGTTGAGTAGCTAAGAAGCCAACGCTGCAAATCCGTATCGATTCGTCTGTAGCTTTAACCCTATCCTTGTTTTTCGCGCTCCGTTTCCTTCTCTGTACGTTTCAGTCTGTTTGTCCCTATAATAAGTTGTGTTGTCTGAAACGTCTGAAATGAGACGGTGATACTGGGAGTAGCAAGGTGTAATTAAAAAAAAATAGAATACATAGTTGTCTTATTCTAAAAATATTCTCACTCATGTCACTTTTATGTGCCCAAGTGTAGGTAGCTGCTTGTGTTGGCAGATGTTTACTCCACCCACTTTTAGGAAAGCCTGTTATTATCATTATTGAGCTCGGATGCCCTAAAGGAAAACTGGCTGTTAGAAAAAACTACAGCTAAAAACTTGTTGAAAAAAACAAAAAAACAAAAGTACAGCTAGTTACTGAGTATTTGTCATTTCTTACGAGATTGTACAGCAGGCGTCTCTGATAAGATGGTAAAATAATACAAACTTTAACCCAGAAATGCGTCTTTCACAAAAAAGAGAAGAAAAAAAAAAGAAAAAAACAGCCGAGTGTATCTTCATCTGTCCACCCGTGCCAGGTATAAAGCCTGTAGCATCTGAGCAGTGGTGATATATTAAGTGGAAATAATAAGATAATAAGTTGAAAGAATAAAATATTAGGTCAAATCCAAGTCGAAGCAAGTCGTAACCTGATACTGAGATATTAAGGTTAAATAATAATAAGAGGTACAATAATTAGGTAGGATGTCAAATGAGTTAGAATTGGATTTAAGTTAGATATTAAGTCGGGGGGGAAAAATAAATGTTATGTCAAAACGAACTATGAGATGGAATGTCAAAAAAGAGATTATTATAATAATTAAATATTAAGTGGAATCAATGAGATTGAGTTGAATTGAGAGTAAGTTTAAACATTTAAATAATGGGTTAAAACATTAAGATTATGCGATAAAATGAGATGAAAATGAATTTGAATTAAATGGATTCTAAGTGAGATTAATTTGAGATAAAATTTAAATACTGTGTTGAAATAATAAAATATTAGGCCAAAACTATGAGGAGGAGAATTTTTACAAATAGATAGCAAGTTAAGCTGAGCTATCAAGAGTAAGTCGAGCTGATTTGGGGTCGAAATCATGAGATGTAAGTCAAATATAATTGGCAATATATTGAACTAATAAGATGGTAAGTTATCTAACTTCAAAGGAAATTATATGTCAAAATGTATTTCAAAAGAAGTAGAAATAATAGTTTCTCTAATTTCGAATTACCATCTAATTACTTACCATCTATTTATTATAATCTCAATATTTTAAGTCAAAACAACGATCTAGTAAGTCAAAATGTTAAACCAAATGTAAGTAATGAGACACTAACTCCAAAGGAAATTTAATATTAAAATATTGAGATAATAATAATTGGATAGTAGGAAAAAAATAGATAATATAAGAAAAAAAAAAAAGTTGAAATAATAAATTAGGTTAAAACAATGATCAAGAATGAAAGTACTGTAAGTTGAAACAATGAAATACCGAGTCAAAATTAAGTTTGATGTTAAAATGGTGAGATAATATGATAAAGCAACTAATATAGTTGAGTGATTGTATTTAAACAGTTGTGCAAATCAAGTATCATTTAAAAACATATATATGTTTAATGTCAGTTAAATTAGTTTATTCAGGAGAATAGAATTATTTCACGTTTAGAATTTGTGCTTTCAGTCATGTGAGGTGAGAAAGTGAAACACTGAGTAATACAGAGGATTCTGTGAGATGCAGCTCAATCCCTGAGGCTAAGTCTGTAAAAAGCCATGTGTTTCACATGTACAGTAAAAAGGGACAGTAGTAGATCGTCATCGCATGTGACAGCGGAGGCAATCAAATCCCAGACTTCCAGAAAGCCACGTTTGGTTGTTTACCCCTCAGCAGTTCAGCTTGACGCGTTAATTCGAATCGGGGTCGTCTGTAGGTCACTTTGGAAGGGGAAAAAGACGCGTCTGCCAAATGAATAAATGTAATATTAAAGAACCTAAGGTGCTCATTAGTTTGGCACCAGAACACGTTTAATAAAATTTCTTTATTGAATGTTAAGATCAGCGTCATTGTATTTTGTCAGCCTGAAGGAACTTGCCGTGTCTTGTCTGACATTTTATTTTATTTTCTTAGAAATTGCCCAAGGACATGGCTGCGTTAATAAATACCTTTTCTCATGTACTGTACTGGCTCCAAATATTCATTCCACTCGGCATCATTCAGTTTCGGATCGTTGAACTGTGAGTCAAAAATAGATGGACTGTAGATTGCTGTGCTTCTGTAGTCTGTCTGTGCGTGCGTGTGTGCGTGCGTGTGTGCGTGCGTGCGTGTGCGTGCGTGCGTGCGTGCGGTCATGATTACAAGTTGTGTACAGCATAGACTGAGAAATCACACGTTTCTTTGTGTGAGTGTATAATGTTGAGGCAACTTGTCTTTGTCATGTTTTTATATTTTTTTCTAAAATATAGATATTTAGCTTTTTTTTTTTTCTTAATTTTTTTTTTATAATATAACCTTTTCCTAAATATAATGAGTGTTTATCTTTTAGGGTAATAGTAAAGCATTCCATTTTGTTCCCATAGCAGGTCATATGATTTGCACATGATTATGGAGGTTTCATCATCGTCTGCTGAATGTTTTGCTTTTGAACGTAATGTGCTTGTGAGACTCTGCTCTTCAAATACATAGACTAGGTCTTCTGTTTTTTTTTTTTTTTGTTTTTGTTTTATATATATATATAGTTCGCTTAGTTTTGTTTATTGACATTTTGGTAGTTTGCGCTGGGAATGTTTTGGCTTTTTTTTGTTTTTGTGTTTAGGGGGTTGCTATCACTTTTGTTTTTTTCATAAGGTTGTTTGGCCTTTTTTGTTTTTATTAGGTGATTGTTTAAGATTTTTGTTTTGGTTTGTTTTTTCAGGGGGTTGTTTATTTTATTTTATTTTTTTCAGGGGGTTGTTTTAACTTTTTGAGGGGGTTGTTTTTTATGTTTTGCTTTATTCAGGGTCGTGTTTTGGGTATTTTTTTTTTTTTTTTTTCAAAGTTGTCATTTTGGCTTGTTTGTTTTAAGGGGGTTGCTTTCACTTGCTATTTAGGCTTGTTTTTTCTTTTAGGTGGGGATCTATCTACCGTTTTCTTATTTTTTCTGCATTTTGTCAGTAAGCCATTTTTGTTTTCAGGTAACCGCAAACATTTCTGGTGAAGCCTTGATATTCGTTCCTAGACAACATAATACTTGTGGTCAGACTTATTGCCATTTTTGCTACAGTAGCCCAGAGGACTGCAAACATGCCGCTACTGCTGTGTATAGACCTGAGATTTAATAACAACTATTAACCAATTAATTTTTATAATAGCTTTGGATGTGTAACAAACATCTGCCTATTATACTAGTCGGTATAATTACTTCACCTGATCTTGATCTGATTACTGTGTGTGTCTGTGTGTGTGTGTGTGTGTGTGTCTGTGTGTGTGTGTGTGTGTGTGTCTGTGTGTGTCTGTGTGTGTTTGTGTGTGTTTGTGTGTGTCTGTGTGTGTCTGTGTGTGTGTGTGTGTGTGTGTGTGTGTGTGTGTGTGTGTGTGTGTGTCTGTGTCTGTGTCTGTGTGTGTGTCTGTGTGTGTGTCTGTGTGTGTGTGTGTGTGTGTGTGTGTGTGTGTGTGTGTGTGTGTGTGTGTGTCTGTGTGTCTGTGTGTGTGTGTGTGTGTGTGTGTGTGTGTGTGTGTGCGTGTGTGCGTGTTCATGCTATTGTCAGCATTATCCTAATGCTTAGATCATGTAGCCCAAATCAAACTGGTGAATACATCCAGTCACTGAGCCTTTGCATGCCCCTTTTGCCTCTGTTCCTTTATCTCTCTCTCTCTCCCTCTCACACTCTAATCTGCTCTCGTTATCTGCCAGAGCGAGCCTGGCCAAGGCTGCGTGCCCGTTTTGTATCAGCGGTGTGGGTTTCTCTTTGTGAAAGGCAGAGACATTGCTGCTGACACAGCCTCTGGCCCTGAGAACCATTTTAAAGATCAGAAGAGAAAAAAGCGAGAAGGCTGAGACACAGAGTGTGAAAGTAGATGTGAGAATACGAGCTGTGAGTGGTGGAGACATGAAGAGTGACTACAGTAGCACAAAGTAGAACGAGAGAGAACTACTGCATGTTCTAAAGATACAGTGCAAATGGAACCCGAGAACGGACCAGATCCAGAACATCATCATCAGCTTCAGATGTTATAACGGCCCAGAGTTCCGCTTTGTTGAGCGAGCGAGTCAGAGTTCGAGATCAGCGCTCACCACTTCGTTTCAGTTTCCTGTGGTCTGGAATGGAATGTTTGCGTCGTATTGTGGGTGATCTCGTCTCAGTAAATGTAGCCTTACACATGACATGGTACTTTTAGTTCCCCAACACATGCTCACTGTGAAGCGTGGAACAAACAAAAAAAAGTCTGTGGCTAAAGCAGATAGACGTACTTATGTCATTCACACATGAGCGCGCGCACACTTTTTTTCTGTTGTATACTTCTATTGGTACTATTTATATATTCTCTGTGTGTGTGTGTGTGTGTGTGTGTGTGTGTGTGTGTGTGTGTGTGTGTGTGTGTGTTGAAGGTAGTGTGGTGTAGGCGGGTGTCTTCAGGTACAGGATGCGCTTTTTGCATCCTGTTGTGTAATTAAAGTTAGCCTGCCAGTTAATGTGTGTGTAATAAGTTGTACTCTTGGGTGTGATCAGTTGTGTGTTTCTGTTTGTGTGCGTCTGTGAGTCTGCCTACTAGTGTTAGATGTCCTGGCAGTAATTACATTTTAGCTGAGCCGGACACACACGACGTTGTGACGGAGAGGTTTGAGGGCAGTGGAATGAAGTCGTGTGTGTGTGTGTGTGTGTGTGTGTGTGTGTGTGTGTGTGTGTGTGTGTGTGTGTGTGTGTGTGTGTGTGTGTGTGTGTGTGTGTGTGTGTGCATGCTTGATTACAGGTTTTGTTAAGCTTGTGTAGGATCATGTACTGTATACTGTAGAGTGTGTGTGTGTGGGGGTCTTCCATTCAAATTTGGGTTAAGTTTAGTGGGTTGTGGGATTGTTTTAAAGTTGCCTCTATGTATTAGGCCATACATACATACACATACATACACATACATACATATACACACACACACACACACACAAATAATTTTTTTTGCATTAAAAGTTAAGATATTTTAAACCCACTTGAATTAAATTGCTCATGATTCGCTGTGTCTGTTCACTACTAAAAAATGTAGTGCGATACAGACCTGCACTTTTGCCCTCTGAACACATTTCTACATTACCCATGATTCATATTTTTTGCACCTGGTAGTAGCTCATTAACGTTTTATGCTCACACTTTCCTTGAGACAGAGTTATACAGAAGATGACCTTTGACCTTTTGTGGGCTTGTAAAGCAGTATTCTTTGAGCTTTTGGGTTAGTCCTGGATTTCTAAAATAAAAAAATAAAATAAAAATTTTAAAAAACATGGCGTATTTATTGAAAATGATCATATTTGCCTGGTTTCAAGTCTTGATGAGTGCTAGCTACTTAGCTAATTTCCAGGCTAGGCTATGGAAAGTTCTCTTGGATTTAATTATTAAAGTCCGGCAAGTCACAATTTAATCGTTTTTAATAGAAATGTATTGTGTGTTTAATGTAATACAATACAAATAACTGGAGATATGTTTAATGACATTTTTCTTAGTTGAAATTGAATATTTGTATGTGGACCTAGAAGTTTTGCTAGTAAAATGTTCATGTTGACCTCTTGTGTATGAATTTCTCCTTGTAAAAATGTAATTGCAGAGGTCTGTAGCTACATTTTTATAAGCAGTTTATGAATAGTCAAAATCGCTTTGTTGAAATGAATGTATGGATATAGATTAATAAAAAATACAATTCCTGCTAGTAAAATGTATTATCCTGATGATGTCATTAGATAAAATGTATTGAATTCTTACTAGTATTTTGTTTTTACTAATAAAAGTTCAGTCTTAATTCATTATTCTTAAAAACTTGCCGTACTAGATTGGCGTACTGTGAACAATTGGAGTTAGCTATTAAAATAACGGAAATGTAGGTATAGGTAGTAAGTGTTCAAATTCTTAATTTTCCATGGAAATCAACACTCTGGTAACATTTGAAGTTCAAGTTCAAATTTTAAGCTATAAAAGTAGAAGTACTAGTAAGGAATCTATTGTTAATACAGATGGTAGATGAGTGGCCTTTTCACCAGTTTAAAATGGGTATTCTTTTATGAATTTAGTGCCTGGTATAACAATACAGTGCAAAATAATGTGGTTTACTGGATCAAGTGCTATTTTATAAGCTTCCAAATAAGCAAGAACTACGGAAAAAACATTAGCAGTTTATCCCTAACCCTTCAATGTTAGCTAGCATCATAATAGCCATTATGCTAACTAGCTGTTACAGTACAAACTGTAGCAACCAATTAATTAAAGCGAAGAGTGTTAGGTGTTAGTGTTTCCACTGTTACAAGCTTAGACTTTAGTTAAAAAGTTACCTCAGGATTTTACAAATATTAGATATACTATAGAAATTCAGTGTTTTAAATGTACTGATTGAAAAGTTGAGAACATACTTTTGGAGTAAAGTAAATAAAAGGCCAAAGTAAGTGTTGGGTGAAAGCGAAACTCTGGGTGATTTTAAAAACTAAAGCTGCTTCCCATAAGATAATGCTTCATCTAAGTATCTCACACTTTTTAAAACTAATAATCATTAACGTTTCGTGCACGTTTTGCTCATTTTGAACTTATATGGTCGATGGAGGTCTGTGAAGTAGCTTTGCGTCTGGAAAGAATTTTCCAGAAGGTGGCTCACACTTGAGTATCTCTCACAGATTACATGAGATTCCAGCGACCAGTTGAATGGAGTGTTGTTCTTGGCACTTAAATGAGATGACCGACACCTGTGCAGGCAACATGGTTTTTATTTGTTTTCCTGCTTAATTAGCTCCAACCTGGTCTGTATTGCAAATCTAATATTTTCATAAACGATACATATCAGCTATTTTAACGAGCCTGTGTCTACTGTATATGCGCAATGATTATTTTTTTCTTCCTTATTTTTTTTTTCTTTCCCACAAATGTATTTCCGTCTATATGAATTGCCTTCAATCTGTTTGGTATTTTGTGTTAACATTTGCAGAGTTGATCTGTTAGCATACAGCTGTTTTGTGCAAGCTTACAAGTGGCTGTTGTGTGTGCGCTCGTAGTAATGTTTCCAATTCAGACCCAAAAACACACACTGACGCACAAGAAACCCTTCTGTTTTCTTCAAATCCTTGGAAAAACTTGTGCAGCACAGCTGGATAAGAGGGCGCTGTTGATGTAGCATCTGTGTGCGTGTGCATGTGCGTGTGCTGGCAGGGTTACCTTTTCGTTATCAATCAGATCTTGCCGTGATTAGAACCATCGATTCATACTAGATTCGTGCATTTTATTTTTCTATTTCACTATTCATATTTAATATTGCGCTGATCTGGAAATAGAATCAGGAAATGAATGATCACTATAGCAGCAGATGTCTTTAGCTGCTGTTTCCAATTCTTAAAATTCGGTTTGGTTCTGATATCAAAAAGCAGCTGGGCTGGAAGAGGAAACAATCTGGAACTGTAATGGACTTAAGTGGGATTATGGGTGACAAATGCCAAAACATGGAACTGTTTATTAGGGTAAGACGGAGAGATCCATAGCACAGAATGAGAGACTTTTGTTCAGAGAACAATCGCAACCTATAGTATTCACCCTGTTCATATTACGTCCAACAAATCCGAAAATTGTTGTGGTAGTTCGGTGTTTAATCTCTTAACGGGACTTATTGAATGTTTTGGCACTGAACGGATCAGTTTGGTTCAGTTTAACAAGCTGAATTTCTTTTCCATTTTTCCCTTTCTACTGCACAACTGTTGCCCTGCATTTTGCACTTCATAATATGCCGGACATATTGAATCAGAGACAGGTCATGACTGCAGTAAGGCCAGTTTTGACCTCCAAATACTCCCATGCACTTTTAATCTGGGCATGGATCCGGATGGTAGCATATGGTGCTCCAAATCTATTCTACATTAATGGCGCCCTCACAGATGTGCAAGTTCCTCCCTTGTACCACGACAGATGCTGGCTTGATTCTGATTACAGCGCGAATGGCTCTTTATCTCTTTGACTGCAAACAAAAATAAAAAGCTGTCCAAAAACTATGTGAAATACTGACTCATCACACCACAAAAGCCATTTCCCTTGTGCTATTGTGCATCCAGAGAAAGTAACTCAGTGTTTAATCAGACAAAGGTTTACAGAAGCATTCCGAAGTCCATGTAATAATATGCATGATTACAATATTCTGGGTCAGATTTGTCCAATAAACAGGGTAAAATGCCCGAAATTCGAATGATAAAATTCAATAATCTTTATTGACGCACCTGTTGGCAAATCACAAGCCTCATCTAGACCTAGACCTTGCCTGGAGGCTCCTTATGCACTTTACTATACCACTTCTGCCTCACTTCTTTAACATCACCTTGTTCATTCAAATTGTCATATATGGTAGTTATTAGTCCTAAATATCCTCCATACCAACCTTTTTGGGATTGGGGATGGCGAATCCCATTTGGAGCTGGCATAAAGACATATAAGGGTTAACAGGTTTTACTGGTCTGTTGAGACCATAATATGGGCCTATGAAGCTATGGTGCAACGTTTTTCAGAAACCCAGCATTGATCATCCATCCACCTAGGAACCTCTGTAGTCCAACTAGGGACCATGGAGGCCAATTGTGACCATTTATTTCCATTTTTACTACCGTGGTAAGACCTCCGGTCAACATTCATACACTACAGTCAATTTGGGATCGCCAATCAGCCTAATCTGCATGTCTTTGGACTGTGGAAGGAAACCGGAGTACCCTGAGGAAACCATGCCTAGCACGGGGAGAACGTGGAATTGAACCCGGACCTTGGAGGGACCTGGACCTTAGACGGTGCTAACCACTGCTAAATCACCCTCACTGTGTAAAGCATGGTAGTAAGAGCATTGTGCTGGTCTGGTCTCTTTTTGCTTCTCTCGAATCGCTTATGTTCTCAGATCAAAGCAAGTTATTTGCTTTAAAATAACTCTGCATGGGCGTTCACGTCAACTCGTGATGAAATTTCAGGTGTATGAAGGCAACTAACTTGCGGAAGAGCTGTAGGAAACTGTCCACCCAACAACTTGCACATTACAGGAACTCGGCCGGGAGTGATTGTATTGCCACATGGTCCTGACCTCGCTCTAAGCCATTTCCACATGCTTGGGCCTCATAGAGTTTTCATTAGAGGTTTTAGATGTGAAGCATGCAGTCCGATGATGGCTCCGGAGAACTTTCTACCCTGATGGTATCCAAGCACTAGTGAAACGCTGGGATGAGTGCATTAGTCTAGCAGGGGATTATATTGAGAAATAAAGAAAAGAGTTTTTACTCTCATAACGGAGTGGTGTTCTGGACAAACAAAAATCCTGGTTTGACTTGAACGCCCCTTGTACATCATGTTTCAGCTCTGATTCATAGAAATGTGACCGGGTTCTTAAATAAATTCTGTTGCTCTTTGATCTAAGTGGAAAATTGTGTGTGTGTGTGTGTGTGTGTGTGTGTGTGTGTGTGTGTGTGTGTGTGTGTGTGTGTGTGTGTGTATTTGAGACTGCTGGATTCCTAATGGCTATAATCGCTATAAGATTTCACTCGAAGGCTACTTTCACGTACTGTATGCAGCACTTAGTGCATTTGAATCGAAGCCTTTACGCATGTGAGAACTGGCCTGGCGAGAAGCGCCTGAGCGAGATGGTGTCTAATGCACGATTGCAGTGAGAGAGAGGAAGCTGCTGTCACTTGCCGGAGCTCTGCAGACACGTGTCGCGTTCCGGATATTTGGAACATTAACCAAAAAGAAACGTGATGCGCGAAATATTCCAACCTGGTTACTAACATACCTGAGTAATTATCTGTATGGTTGAACAACATTCCACTCAACTCTATTCTATTACAATAGAGACATGACGGAGACAAGAGAAAAGACTCGTTTGTTCATGTTTTTCCTGTTTGTTGAAACGTGAGATGTTACTCGCGCACATCACTGACCTGTAACATACTCAAACTGAAACGTCACCGACAAGACTCGTGTACATTTCTATTATTAGAACACAATGCAAGTCAAACATATGGCGATTTCACAACCATAGCCGCTGCTGTTTCTGCTCCTTTGTTTGCGGCTATACGAGGCTGAAAGCAGACTGTAAATGGTATGCGAGTGTGTGTCACATGATCGGTCCGGACTGCAGCGTGAAGAAATGGATTAGTATAATAGCTGTAAGATGCACTAAGGTTCCAGAAATGGCTGTCTATTATTTGGCTTTACATCCATTTTTCGTTCCCCATGAGCTTTCTTTTCTGGTTCGTGACAGAAAAAATAAAAATAAAAAAATCCGACTGGCCCGATGCTTTAACCAGGAGGCGAGAAATCCAGCTCTCGCCACACTCTCCACTTTTCTAGTGAGTGAAACTGACTAAACCCAAACAGCATGGCCTCCTGACTATAATCCATCTCGGAATCACGGGATGTGGCACAGCGAGGCTTAAAAGGAACAGGTCACATGGAGGAAAGTGACGGAGCTGAAGAGAGAAGTGAGATTTTTATCGGGTGAAAACAAGGCGTGTTCGTTATTCCTGATTGCTTTTCCAAACGCAGTGCGTTTTAAGCCAAAAGGGAGAGGAGGAAGAAAGGAAGGAGAGGAAGAAGACAAACACAGGAGAGGAAAAAACAAGGCAAGGTAAAGAAAAGGAAAGGATGCAAACAAAGTAGGGAAAATTAGAAGGGAAGAGGGGGAAACAAGGATGATCGTAAGGAGGAAGGAAAAGAAAGACGAAGAGCAGGAAATCAAGGGGAAATGAAGAGTAAAATAAGGACGTAAAGAAGGAAAAAATAGGGAATGAAATAAGGAAGTGAAGAAGAAGGGAGGAAAGAATGAAGCAAAAAATATAGGAGAAGAAAATGGATGAAGGAAAGAAGGAAGGAGAAAAAGGCAGAAAGGGAATGAAGTGAATAAGGAAAGAAATAAGGAATAAAGTAAAGAAGGAAGCGATGATGCTGTACATGGAAGTGAATGAACAAGGCAATGGAAGAAAGAAGAAAGAAGGGGAAGGAGGGAAGGAAAGAACAAGACGACAAAGAAGGAAGTAAAGAGAGAGAGAGAGAAAGAGAATGATGGTCAGGAAGAAGGGAGGGAAAGAAATGAGGAAATAGAGAAGGAAAGGAATAAGGAGGTGAAGAAGAGGAGAAAGAAGGAAGCAAAAAAAAACTAGCAATGAAGGAAAGAAGGAAGGTGGGAAGAATATGATGGAAAGTGAGACAGAAGGGAAAAAATGATGAAAGAGGAAAGAAAAAGAAGGAAGAAATAAAGGGAAGAAAAAGAAGGATGACGGGTGATGTAGTGTATCAGATGGCCCAGTGGTTTGGGGTGCTGATGCGGCAGTCTGTCTGGTTTCCCCAGGCTGAGGTGCTTTAGTACTCATCAGTACCGGCACCTGAGCGAGTCCCCTACTTGGTAGTTAATCATGGAGTCATGAAGGAATTCTTTTCCCCCTTAAACAGCGTAGTTTGAAAAGTATGAAAGAAATGAAAAGCACGTACTTGTGTGTCCATGCACCCAGTCTTTCAGGATTGTTCTGCGCGAGTGTAGCTACGTTAGTCACCTTTAATCGAGTACGACTGCATGTGCGGAGGAGCTGGTTAGCTTTAGTTTCAGCTGGTGCTCAGTACCGGTGTCGGTATTTCAGCAGCTAGAGTGTAATTTATCTGTGTATCGTATCCACGCAGAGATCTTATTATAATCCATTAAACCTCTGGCTCTTGTTGTCGTCGTGTTTTTCCAGAAGGAAATTTTATGAACCACGATGATGATGATGATGATGACGATGATCGTGACCTTCCTTCTTTCGCAAATTATCAGCTAATTAACTCCCAAGAGATTCGATCCTGTCTGTGTTGCATATGGATGTTTGTTTTTCTACACATACATTATATATAAAGTACACGAGCAGCATTCTGTGTGTGTGTGTGTGTGTGTGTGTTTTTCTTCACCACGCTCTTCATCTCGAGCTCTTTTGCATAAAGCTTCTACGAGACGCTCTGTCTGCTCTTTGTGTGCCTGGCAGGAAGTGGTCTATTTTTGTTGCATTAGATGTAATGTAGACGCCGATTGGCCTTCGCTTTTCCTCCCGGTTTCTGCTGAAAGCCTCGGAATCGCGTCATTTGCGTCGTTTATATAATCCGGTCTCGGCGGATATTTAGGCGCTTTTGTTATGACATGAGGTTCGAATCGCCACCCTGATGTTCAGGTGATAATCTAACGGTATTAAATCCCATTGCTATGATTTACATGGTGCTCATCTCTTCTTTCTTTTCTTTTTTTTTTTCTTTTACATTAGTTGCAGCTGCTCTTTGGTTACATGTCACACTTCCTGTTTACAGTTAATTTACTAGGGTTTGCGCTCTTACCGGATCGTCGCACATTCCAGTGAACACTCGGGGAGCTTCGAAAGTTCCCTCGCTCTTGCGCAACCTGGACATTTGTCCTCTTCACACGCTTTCAAAACGGATCATTTCTTGCCTAATTGTTTTCTTTCCACTAACATGCATTGAAAATATTTTTAAAGTGACACAGTGATACTGAACGCCTTTAAGGGACACAAATGGGGAAACATTATACACAAGGAATGTAGCAGGAACCATTATTTTTTTGGCTGTGTGTGTGTGTGTGTGTGTGTGTGTGTGTGTGTGTGTGTGTGTGTGTGTGTGTGTGTGTGTGTGTGTCCTGGTGCTGTAAGTGTAGGAGAAGTCATTGCCAGAATAATACTCTTTGTTTTTCTTTTTTTTGGCAGGGGAATTGTTTTAAAAAAAAAAAGAATGATTGCATGAAATCTGCCCTTTCGCATTATGATTGGTTACAAGAATTTGGTCTGATCTATGATTGGTTAGAAAGCTTTAGCAGGAAGGCGGGACTTTATTCATTATGTTTTTAAGCACAGATCAGAATAATGTCAGCTCAGGTTTTTTTTTTCTTTACTTATTGTTTTTCTTTGATGTAATTAAGTAAGACATGTAATGAATAAAAAAGGGGGGAATAGAAAAGAAATGATAGAAAGAAAATAAGAAAAGAGACAAATCAGTGAAGGAAAAGAAGAGGAGAAAGAAAGGGAAAGACAGGAAATAAAAAGAAAAAAGGAACAAAATTGAGGGGAAAAGAAATGAAGACAGAGGGTGGAAGGAAAGAAAGTGTAGAGAGGGAGAGAAAGAAGGAAAATAAGGAAAGTAAATATGAAAAAATTATGAAATTAAGGGAAAAAGAGAAATCGAGATAAAAGAAGGAAAAATAAGAAGAGTTAGAAATCAGAAAAAAAAAAAGAAAAAAGGATGGAAGGAAAGATTGTATGAAAGGAAGTTGAACGGGAGAATGGAAAGAATGAAGTAAAAGAGGAAAAAGAAAGTGGTAGAGAAAGAAAGAAAAGACAGAGCCATGGTTTGACTGTGGACTTGTAGAGTGGACATGGTCCAGATGGACATGCTTGAGTTTCTACTGGAGCAGTGAGGAGGATGATGATGGAGATGATGATGGAGATGATGATGATGATAACCTCAGCCACAGTAACGATGATCACTGACCTTCTCTTTTCTCCTTTCTCTCCACAGACCTGCTCGGTGGAGCACAGGAGAAGTGTGAGCTGCCACCTCTTGACGGCTTCCCGCACTGTGAGGGCAAAATGAAGGTGAACAAACACCCAGACAGACACACGCGCACACAGTTTATTAATCAGTGATGACCAGATCGTCCTCATGTTACCGGGGTTATCAGGGTGATGTGGGAAGCATTATCTCCACTGTATGCACCGAGCTGAGAAAGTGACGGTTGATGGAATACACACACACACACACACACACACACACACACACACCCACCATTGAGTGAGCACATGTATCTGCTTGCAGTGGCACTGATATCGCATTGTTCACCCAGAACTTAGTGATAAAAACACCGTTGTTGTGTTATCTGGTTACCAGCACGCACAGATACACACAGCAACCAGCCTCTCAACACTTACTCTGTTTCACACAACGCATGCTTTCACGTCAGTGAAAATGAGACATGGGAGAGAAAGAGGTGGTGTACATGTGTACATGGTACATATCATACTCAGGATCATGATTGTATAAATATCCCGATTTCTATCAAATGTTTTTAATTTTTAAAAAAAAATTTTTTTGGTACAATTCTAAGCAAACTTGGAAAACAATTTTCTCCTACCACAGACCGTACTGTCCTCTCTCTCAATTTAATACAGTAGTTTAGACTGCACCACCTGTAGGATTATAAAGGAACTCCAACATATTACCATCTCAAATACAAACATATATAAATAAATAAATATATAAATAAATTATATATACATGAGTTGCCAAATTAAAATTTTATTTGTCACATGCAAAGTCATACACAACACGATATGCATTGAAATGCTTAAACTACCACCCGTGGCCTTAAAAAAGATTATTAATAGAAAATAAATATGGAATCAAATAAGAAATAAAATATAGAGAAAAAACTTTAGCTAAGGAAAATATAGCTACAGAAGCTAAAACTAAATATACAATAAAGAAAAACCTAGTTGTACAAATACTGAAAAAAATATATATATCGAAACATATAGAAAACTGTTAGTGTGGAGATGAAATGGGATTTCAATAGAAATTTCAGGAGAAATGTCCGTGCAAATATGCATGAATGTGTTTATGAGCAATGAGCGAAAATTAAATAGAAATGTTAAAGTATGCATAAGTGTGTAATGTGCAAAAAAAAAAATAAAAAAATAAAAATAAAAAAAAAGGTCTGGTCCTGTGTGGTGTTTGGATTTAGAGACGTTTTTCCCCCCACATCTCTGTACTCTAATTTTTCATTCGACCGCCTGATGCTTTGATCACGGAGCCCAATTTCAAGATTGATTCACATGTGAAAATGATTCCCCATGCTCACAGAACCACTCTTGTACACGGCTCAAAAAATTACGGGAACACTAAAATAACACATCCTAGACCTGAATGAATGAATATTGTTATTAAATACTTTGTTGTTTTCATAGTTGAATGTGCTGACAACAAAATCACACGAAAAATTATCAATGGAAATCAAATTTATTAACCCATGGAGGTTTGGATTTGGAGTCGCAAAAGTGTAGTGGAAAAACACACTACAGACTGATCCAACTTTGATGTAATGCTCTTAAAACAAGTCAAAATGAGGCTCAGTAGTGTGTGTGGCCTCCATGTACCTGTATGACCTCCCTACAGCGCCTGGGCATGCGCCTGATGAGGTGGCGGATGGTCTCCTGAGGGATCTCCTCCCAGACCTGGAAAAAAGCATCCGCCGACTCCTGGACAGTCTGTGGTGCAACGTGGCGTTGGTGGATGGAGCGAAACATGATGTTCCAGATGTGCTCAGTTTTCAGGATTCAGGTCTGGTGAAAGGGCGGGCCAGTCCAAAGCATCAATGCCTTCATCTTGCAGGAACTGCTGACACGCTCCATCCACATGAGGTCTAGCATTGTCTTGCACTAGGAGGAACCCAAGGCCAACCGCTCTGGCATATGGTCTCACAAGAGTTCTGAGGATCTCATCTCGGTACCTAATGGCTACCTCTTGCGAGCACATGGAGGGCTGTGCAACCCTCCAAAGAAATGCCACCCCACACCATTACTGACCCACTGACAAATCGGTCATGCTGGAGGATGTTGCAGGCACCAGAACGTTCTCCAGGGCATTTCCAGATCTGGATTTGTCATGTCGGTAACATGTGCTCAGTATGAACCTGTGAAGAGCACAGAATTTGCAGAATTTGCCAATCTTGGTTTTCTCTGGCAAATGCCAAACGTCCTGCACAGTGTTGGGCTGTAAGCACAACCCCCACCTCTGGACATCGGGCCCTCATACCACCCTCATGGAGTCTGTTTCTGAGCGTTTGAGCAGACACATGCACATTTGTGGCCAGCGGGAGGTCATTTTGCAGGGCTCTGGCAGTGCTCCTCCTGGTCCTCCTTGCACAAAGGCAGAGGTAGCTGTCCTGATGCTGGGTTGTTGCCCTCCTACGGCCTCCTCCACGTCTCCTGATGTACTGGCTCCATACTCTGGACACTACGCTGACAGACACAGCAAACCTTCTTGCCACAGTTCGAATTGATGTTCCATCCTGGATGAGCTGCACTACCTGAGCCACTTGTGTGGGGGTGTAGATTCCATCTCATGCTACCACTAGAGTGAAAGCACAGCCAGCATTCAAAAGTGACCAAAACATCAGACAGAAAGCATAGGAACTGAGAAGTGGTCTGCGGTCACCACCTGCAGAACCACTCCTTTATTGGGGGTGTCTTGCTAATTGCCTATAATTTCCACCTGTTGTCTATTCCATTTGCACAACAGCATGTGAAAATGATTGTCAATCAGTGTTGCTTCCTAAGTGGGCAGTTTGATTTCGGAGAAGTGTGATTGACTTGGAGTTGCATTGTGTTGTTGAAGTGGTGCCTTTAAAAGTTGTAAAGTTCACAGTCTTGCAAACGGTTGTCCTGGTTTTAATAATGTATCGGACAATCAATTCAAATGTTTTCTCTGCTTGATGCAATAATTTGACCCTTATGAATATTTCATTTGGCCAGACAATGACCGTGGTGTCGTGAATATTTAGGGCTGATTCCTAGTGCACGTCCTAGTGTTTTGCTGTCTGAACGACTGAGTGCGCGCATGCAGCCATTAGAATAAATCTCAGGTCGAGAACGACTCGACACAAAACCACATCATTAAATATTATCACGCGAGTCGCTCGCAATAGCATATTGCATACTCTAGACGTCTGTCTCTCGTTCATTCATTCATCTCTTAATCCCTGGCTCCTGTATTAATTTCGGCTCAAGACCAGACAGTTTAGTGAAAAGATCTTAGCTGTGGACGCTTTGATGAGAAATTCCAAACCTTGGTGTGATACAGCCGAGTCTGTGATATCGATTCCTTTTAGCCACGTTCATCTCGCAATAAGGAATTTGAATTTGCTTCAGGGTTAATAGCAGCGATGATTGGTTTTAGATGAGTAAACCTGAATTGAAAACAGTTCAGATTTATTTCTGCTTCATAAATACAGTTTGCAGAGTATTGGTGAGAAATAAATACACAAGAATTATACTGTACAATGCTGTTGCTTTAGAATCTATTGCTAACTTTAAATAGCATACAAAACTATTTTATGTGGGGGGGGGGGGGGGGGGGTTGGGGGGGGGAGCGGGGAGCCGGGTCCCTGGGGGGGCTGACCATGGACTGGGTGCCAATGCATCTCAGGGCACACGCACTCACTACGGGCGATTTGGAAATGTCCGTTGCATGTCTTTGGACTGTGGGAGAAAACCGGAGTACTCGGAGGAAACCCACCAAGCACAGCGAGAACGTGCAAACTCCATGCAGCCTATTTATTCAGGCTTGATTACCTTGTGCAGGAACTTGTTTCGCCATGAAACAAAATGCAGCCCTGTTCCACAGACAAATATCCAGCTAATGATAAAACCGTTCAACAATCAATACGAGTGTGATGAAGCAGAGAAAGCTGGAATGTGTGCAGTATCTTAGGATAATGTCTTGGAAACACTTGTTTCAGGCTCAAAGCTTAGCCTTTATCTAAGTAATATCAGTTCATTTACTCAAATCAGCCCGGATGTATCCTTGACATCAGCCAGAAATTCTAGTGTTTGGATCATCTACTTAAAACTGAATTATAAAAATGGATTTCTTTTGAAAATGACCTCATGTACTGTATCACTTTTTGTTACTGTATATTCCTAAAACCGGCATTATGACACTATACCATATCAGGCCTCTAGAGAGATATAGAGAAGAGCAGAGTTTCAGATCGTGTGGTTTCTTCCCGTCCGTTGCTTCTTGGGTTACGTCAAGGCATCGAGGTCAGCAAGTCCTCAACTCCCTAACATCCTCATCCGGGGTGCGAAATCAATAAGAGTGATCTGAGCCATGCTGAGTCCGATCGATACGTCCTTCACTGCGCACGTCTTATCCGAAAGCGGCGGTATTAGGACGAGAGGAATGTCAAGGTCAAAGAGGGATCGCTTGTACTTCACTGCATTAAATATTTAATACTTTTTTTTTCTTTTTTTTTTAACTACTTGTGTAAGTGAAACATAAACCAGTGGACGTGTGCTGTTACAGAGAAATAATCAGTTTCGATGCACTCCCACAATGACATAATAATAATAATCACTTCCCGTTATTAGTTATAAACATTCATTTCCTCGACGCCCTTTTTTCCGTTTTCTTCAAGTTATTTAGAGGGGGAAAAAAAGCATCTTATGTTACGAAGAAACCGGAAAGAGTAAACAATTGTTTGTCCTGAAGGCTTTCCTGCTTTCTTGACACATACTTCTGCCAGTTACAAAGAAGGCACTGACACTGCAGACTCCTTACAGAAGTCTTACGGAATCCTGTCACAAAAACAACTACGAGATACAGTCGAGCTGATTAATCTTACTGAACAACCCAAATTTGGCAAGACTGTTGTAAGGCTGCGTGGATGTTTGAAACAATCCAAGTTATTTTAAGTACCCACACAGCATTACAACAATTAGTCTTTACTAAATTAGGTTGCTCAGTTAGATTATCAGCTCAGTACTGTATATCTCATGGTATGATCAGAGTGTGGGTCTTGGCATTTAAAGTATTGTGGCTGTAGAGAACGTCTTCATCACATGACACAGCTGACGCACAAGGGCATGAACTGGGTATGAGCAGAACATGAACGTCCTTAAGACTGCAGAAACGAATGTCCTTAAGAAGAAAGTCATTACGAACAGACCACAAACGACCGTCCTTATCAACAAACGACCAACAAACGTCCTTACAAGCAAACGGAAAAACATGAACGAACACGTATAAATAGCTTTACTAACGAACCTACACATATATCAACTTATTTGTCAACAAATGTACATAAGATTGTCCTTATGACTGAAAGATATATATATTATATATATATATATAGGTGCAGGTTTGTAAAGGGGCGGGGCTGCAGGGCTGGGCGCGGCAGGT
Source organism: Clarias macrocephalus (assembly GCA_011419295.1). Taxonomy (NCBI): domain Eukaryota; kingdom Metazoa; phylum Chordata; class Actinopteri; order Siluriformes; family Clariidae; genus Clarias; species Clarias macrocephalus. Next base: position 3,762 of record JAAGKR010007764.1, on the reverse strand, counting down.
GACTAATGCCCATTAATAGATGTTGGGCCTCTCTCCGTGCTATAAAAACGAGGCGGGGAGTGCAGCTCGGGATCCGAAGTTCTACCAAGCAGAGTTGCGCTAAAACGTGACGAGTGGTATGCAAGAGGCGCGATGCTTTGCGCTAAAGCGACTTGAGAGGCGCGAATGGAATGACGCCCTTTGATCACCGCACTTAGGACAGCCCCAGGCAGACTGTTGGAGCTCCCGAGGTACTTGCTGTCTCAAACAGAGCTGGATTTCATGACCCTACCGCGGAAGAGGAGAAGGCTGCTCGCGTCAAGGCTTCCGGAGGGTTGTCTGAGGCTTGCCGCAGGAGCCGTTTGAGGAAGCTCGCAGGAGCTGCAGCCCACACTGCCCACGCTGCCCACCCTGCCCGCCACCACCGCTCACCAATCTGTGCCTGCATACCAGCAGGACTGCATGTGCATCCCTTCTTCCCTTTTCCGTACTGATTTCAACCCTTTACCTTTCCCATTATATCCAAAAAATTACAATTTCCGTAAGACCTTACAGAGCTTACGAAAGTACGATCGTTGATCAATGACCTTACGAAAAAATGGCTGAACATACAAACGAACATAGTCATCAATCTACTTTTGTATATGATGTTCTCACTCACTAACCTTCTTCCCTACATACTTGCCTACATCCTCGACTTCTTTTTATACCGAACAATAAAGATAAGCATAGATTATTTGAGTCAGCCAGATAATGTGTAAAGTATTAAGGTGTGTTGGTGAAGTAAAGCATGCTTTAATAAACAGCCATTAGAAACATTATTTGAAAGTATTTAAATCTTTTTTTTCTATTGCCGTCTCTTTTCTCTTCTTGCCTCTAGTGGATGAAGGACATGTGGCGTTCAGATACATGCTATGCAAACTATGGCGTGGACGGGAGCATGTGCAGCTTCTTCATCTACCTGAGCGAGGTGAGTCCGTGCTTTATAACCAATAGATCCAGTGGCTCTTTATGGCTCCTTATGATTCCCAACTTGACACATTGTTTTAAAATAGTGTATATTGATGCTGAGTTTGCAAGTTTGTGCAGGATGCTAGTGGTTTCTTAAATTACAAAAGGGTTAAAGATGTTCTCGCTGATTAAAGAAAGCTAAAGTGAGTCACGGCACTCCAGGAGTACAGGTATCGAAATTATGCAGTCGATGTTTTCAGGGTATTGTTAAAGCATTACTTGGTGTCTAATGGCACTGCTCCATTTTCTCATCTCGACAGCAGCTTCTTTTAGCTTGAATGGTTGAAGAAACCGATCTAAATGTGCCTCAGAGTCGGAGACAATAGCGTTTAAATGTGCAATGTGGGAGGCGTTTGATTCCTGACGCTGTCTGACACACCAGCTGGTTCTTGGGTGTTGGACGAGCCGTTTATAAAATGGGATTTAATTGTCGCGCATCCTCCGAACGATTCTCGCGAACGCTGAAACGGCAGCTTTGTGTTGTAGAAGATACGAGGGGTGTCGTTGTACTTTATTATATAGTGGTCTTTTGTATGTAGTTGTAGTGCTTGTGTAATAAATCAATCGGGAATGTATGTAAGGTAAAAGGAGAAGCGGAAGAGGATGTCCACTTTGTGTGCCGTCATGCTTAAAACTCATGTTGCTGCAATGGTTTTACCTTTGGGAGGACACACTGCACACTTGGCACGCCTTATATATGAGGTGTTCTAGTCAAACCCGGACTTTTGATCATCCAGAATAACCCCATAATACCCATCATTTCTCTATATAATCCCCTTCTACACTAAAGCACTTATCCCAGCGTTTCAAAAGTGCTTGGATACCATTATGGTAGAACATTTGCTCAGTACGCCAGAGCCAGGATCGGTCTGAAACGTCAGACTCCCAGGAACTCCTTTAATTGACCAAACATATGGAATTGGCCTGGAGGTCAGAAGATCAGGACTATATGGGGGATGTTACAAGCACTCCCAGCCGAGTTCCTGTAACGAGCAATTGGTTTCCACTTGATGAATGTTAACGGGTCTGAGTCTCATCTGCGTACTGTGCTTGAATTCTTCTGTAAATATTCTTCAGTTTTACTTCTTCCTTCCCCGGAAATTAAATTGTAGGGGAGAGGTGGCTTAGGCGGCTAAGGATCTACAGTAGGTTGTTGATTCGAGGAACTAAGGATCCGGGTTCGAGCCCCACTGCCGGTGGGATGCCATACTGTATGTCGCTCCATATTACATGTAGAGACGGTGGTCCCAAGCCCGATTAGAAAAATGGGAGGGTTTCATCAGGAAGGGCATCTGTGCCAAGGTAAGTGGATGGAATGGTCCGACAGGAGCTTTCGAAATAAATTTCTTATCGTATAAATGATCTATTAAATCAGTGACTTAAAATGCATTCACAAACAAATGCTATGAAAATGGTATTTGAATAAGTATACCTATTGTATGAAACATTTGGTCGAGCTTTCAGAATTCAGTTGCGCTCTCTTTCCACCTTGCAGCTCTGATACGAACTATTGTGTGCGGTACAAAGTGAATGATCTACAGAAGTCCTGTTATAACTCCTGTTCCTGTTATGAGAAAAGGGAGTGATTATGACAGGTGCAGCTTTTTTATTTCTTCTTCTTCTTCTTCTCTTACTTTTTTCTATTTTTGCACCACCCGTGAACTCGGTGTGTGAGGTCAGTTGGAGAGAGAAGCAGGTGTACAGTCTGTCTGAAGGTTTGCCAGGCATGTCATTTGGCTGGAGGTTTGTTAACCAGGTGGTCTTGGCACTGACTGACTCGTTCCGCAGAGGCCCTGTACAAGCCTCCGATTGATAAATGAACTGCTGACCTCCAGGAGAGGACGGTGCAGGAGCAGCACCCAATTCCTAACGTTGGATTTCTTATTTTGTTTCTTATTGGTCTGTTCACTATTTTTTTTTTCCCCCGCAGTGTTTTCTTGTTTTTGGTCAAATTCTATTTGTATTTCGATGAGATTCAGCCTACAAGATACACACAAAGGCAAAAATGCTTGCGGTGTTATTACTTTATTATTCCTCTTCCTTTTTTTTTCTCTCTTCTTTCTTGTAACATGTCATGTAATAGGTTTACAGGGTGGTGCGATTATATTTGCAAATGCTCATAAAAAAAAAATAATAAAAAAAACCCGTTGTCTATCTGTCTCTGTCTCACTTCCTCTCTCACTCTGTCTCCCCCTTTCCCCTGTTCCTCCTCTCACGCATACCTTTCACACAATTCAAATGAGTTCTGCTCATTGATATTCACCAAACTCATAGCCTGGAGGACCCACACACACACACACACACACACACACACACACACACACTATACCTTGAGTCTTTAGTGGCAGCCATCATTAAAACAAACTGCCGAATAAGCAAACGTTTGGCAATTATGTAAACAACCCGAGCTCATTTGGAATTAGATTGACCTCAGATGGGACATGTGCACCTCCTACACTCGTCCCACTTCACCACACACAAGCACACACAAGCACACGCACACACGCACACACACCTGTATCGAAGCTCATCTGCTGCATAGTGTTATGGATTGGAATTGTGTGTGTGTGTGTGTGTGTGTGTGTGTGTGTGTGTGTGTGTGTGTGTGTGTATATATCTGTGTGTGTGTGTGTGTGTGTGTGTGTGTGTGTGTGTATGTATATATATATGTGTTTGTGTGTATATGTGTGTGTGTGTGTGTGTGTGTATATGTGTGTGTGTGTGTGTGTGTATATGTGTGTGTGTGTGTGTGTGTGTATATGTGTGTGTGTG
>JAAGKR010007763.1:8167-34789 GCA_011419295.1 Clarias macrocephalus | reverse complement strand
AATGCAATTTGATATTTTACATATAAAAACTATATACAGAAGAATAATGTTAAATATTTCATCCTATTAATTCCGGCTGATAATAATGTTTAACATGATCCTAAATAGAGTAAACATCAGGTTTGTGCTCATCATTACTCCTACATCTAAGATTACACAATATTTTTTTTCAATATTGGTCTGCTATTTTCTTTTTCTATAAAGTTGTGCTGTAATTAGCTACACACAAAAAAAAACATAACCCAATTCTGTCAATTCCATCTTATTTCTATAAGTCATTGCTCCTTCCGCTTCTAACAGAACACACTAACTTAACAACATGTTTTTGAGTTATATGCAGAACTGAATGTGTTGGGTTGGAGAAAAATTAGCTGGCTGATTAGAATATTTCACATTGCTATTTAGTTGCAGTTTAAAATGTTAAACTTCAGGTAGTATTGTTGTTGGCTTAGGTTATTATATTTTATAACTTTAAGAGGTAAGTTGTCTCCAATTGTAGCCTAGTGATGTTGGTTCAAGTGATTTTCCTATGCAAACATGGTGGTCTAACAATACCTCGACAAACACACAAACATTATAAAAAAAAAAACTTTATTCTACCAAATCTAGTTAAATCAGTGATCTGCTTAAAACAGGAGAATACAGGTTATAGTTTGTTTAAAGGTGAATAAAATATCTGGAGACCACCAGATGCTTTTCAGTATCTGACTAATTCTTTTGTATTACAATATCATGACAGTTTTTTTTTTTTTAGATACGGTTATGAACGATTAGCTCACTAGCTCCTGTACAGTGCAATAACACACACCTTCACACACTGATTCACACCTAAGTGCAATTGAGATGTTCATTGATAATGAGTGACTTCTCGAAGTTGATTGTGACTCAACACCTGAGGCATCACAAGACTGACCTGATAGAGCAGTGCAGACATGCGAATGGCAAAGAAACCGTCAGGGTAAACATGTTACAGTAGGATGGTGCTGGAGGTTCATCAGAGTACTCTTTAAGTTTCTGTTTTAGTTTCTGCAATGCTAAAAATACTCTATTCTGAGAAAAATTTGTTTTCTCATTTTGCTTTCGTATTTAACAAGAGAGTTGAACATTATGCAGGATCTTGATTTATTTGCTTAGACTGGAATCTTATCTGAGGTGTAGGTCACGTTACAATGCTTAGTCTCTTACTTAGTGTTTAGTCATCAGGTCTGTCAAACTGACACAGACCTATCATTTAAACAGTGTTTTTCTTTATCAAGAACCCATGTTGGAGAATTTTATTCAGCCTGTATTGGAATTTAGAGAGCTAACAAATACGATAGAGAACTAATAGAATAAGTGATTGATGAAATTACACAATGTAAATAGATACAAAAAGCCATAAATACTGTAGGTCCATTCATCTTACATATAGTATATTGTACACTCACTGTGCGCCTCAATAGGAACACCTATATGACTTATTTATTTATTTATATGATCATTTATGTAGTTATTCAATCAGCCAATCATGTGGCAAAAGTACAATGCTGAAAATAAGTCTTTTTTTGGGGGGGATTTTTCTCCCTAATTTAGTCGTGTCCAATTCCTCCTCGTCACTAGGGGGCTCCCACATTAAGGCTACTACTACCACTCAACCGGGAGGACCGAAGACTATCTCGTGTTTCCTCCGAACCACGTTACGCCAGCCGATCGCATCTTTTCGAACTGTTCGCTCGCGCACTGTTGGGGGCGGCGTAACACACTCGGAGGACAGCGCTATCCGCTCCTTCCGTTGCGCTCCTTCCGCTCCTTCCACCCCTGACTGGCTGTAGAGCCGTGATTAATGTGGGAGCACTAAGTACCTCTCACCCCTCCCCTCTGAGAGAGCTCGGCCAATCAGCTCTCTCTAGACCTCCGGCTGCGAGAGGTTACAGCATCACCCGGGATTCGAACTGGCGACCTTCGGATGATAGAGCGAGCATTTTACCACTGAAATCGCTGATCTTACACAATAACTTCTAGAGGTTACACAGAACGGTGCGAAATGCCAAAAAGCATTGTACAAGCGAATATATACGAAAGGTCAGAAGAATCTTTAAATTAGTGGTGATCAGACGAGCATCTCAGCAAGCACAAAAGACCTAACATTGTAGTGGATGGTCTAGAACAGCAGAAGACTAGAATCTAAGGCTATTATGGGCAGAGACTCTTTTAAACTGGACAGTGGAAGATTAGGGGAGGGAAAAAAAATACCTGTTTTTTTCTAGTCTTCTTTTTGATGTAGCCCATCCACCATAATGTTTGATCTGCTATGCATTCTAAGATGCTTTTCTGTTCATCAAACTGAACAATCTAAAGTAAAGGAATGGCCTTTTCCCGATAATTTAAAAAGCCAGTTATGGCCTAATAGCTTTGGAATGTGCGATAGAATACTGTTGCTGCAAAATCTTTGATATATGATTTATATCTGACAGAGGTGGAGAGATAATACAGACACACTTCACCTTGGCTCCACTGAGTCATGACTGGCAGGTTTTCCTTTGAATTCCTTAGCACCAACATCTCTGTGATGTGCCAACTCTTGGCTGATAAAAGAAGAGTCTGTGAAAAAATTCGGATAGCCTTCTTCTATTCTGTGACAAGGCTCAAACAAGGCACCAATATGTGTGTAATATAACAATCAACGCTTCATTGTGTGCACATTTAATGCAAATACTGTACCAGTTTCATTGTTAATTTTGTCATCATCTTATTATTATAATTAGGAGTTCATCATTATTTAGGTGGCATGGTGGTGTAGTCGTTAGCTCTGTGGCCTTGCACCTTAGGGTCAAGAGTTTGATTCCCGCCTAGGGTCAGTGTGTGTGTGGAGTTTTCCTGTTTGGTGCATGGTGGATTTCCTCCAGGTACTCTGATTTCCTCCCACACGCCCTCCCACAAATCCATGCAGACTAGCCTAATTGGCATTCCCAAATTGTGTCTAGAGTGCAAATCAGTGTGTGCGCATGCATGCCCTGGTTAGGATTGGCCTTGTGCCTGAAGTCTCCTGGGATAGGCTCTGCACCTTGTGACCCTATATAGTGTCAATTTTTTTTTGATCGATTTCTTTTATACAGTGCAAAACATTTATCTTACATCCGACATCCCATTTTTCTCTAATGCTGTATTGTGGAATAAACCGTTGACATTTAGGACTCTGAATCACGCTCAGGTATGTTGGAGATAACTGTTTTCATCTGTGGAGGGATTTTCAAATGCATTACAGCTTGAGTCAGGTACATGGAAATATTCAGTGTAGCTAGTAAAAAAAAAAAAAAAAAATGGATTTATGTTCCATTTCAATTCTAGTAACTGCTGGAGTGACATGTACATAACATCTGAAAACCACCTTGTAAACATGTGCACACAGGATGGGATTTTATAGCAAGTCCATATAGTGAGATATAGTATTTACCCCCATCATATGGCAATCACTCCTTTTCTCCTTTTTACAGGCTCAAAACAAGCTCTACATACTGTAAACATGGTTGTGGTTTTCTGCAACTTCATGGCAGTTTTTATTATTATTATTATTATTATTATTATTATTATTATTATTATTATTATCCTGGAAACATTATCCTCGCAAATGATGTCTTTAATGTTAGTTTCTTCTTTGCTGCAGACTTTTTTAGTTCCAGTCCATTAGAGAAGGCTGACAAAAGAGATGCACCAAATAGTTGAAGTGGGAGAGAGAATAGATAAGAACCAGACATGAAGAGGTGACTCATGTATCTCCAGGCACACCATATATTGGGATTACTTTTCTTGTGTTCCAGGGTCATCATTTAGGCCTGCTTGCTTCATTGCCATAGTTGAGATAATGCCGGTTATGGAACCCTGATGCCAGCATGAGCACACAACCATAGAGACTTTAGGAGACCACATCCTAATCCTGCCTTACAGTGCCTACATGGTGTCCACCTGCTGCACATTACTTTTAGGTCGGTTGTTGATGGGTGAAGGGGGGTTTCTGGCAATGGAGTCTACTGGGCTTTTTTTTTTCCCTTTATTGACATTACTCAGATTTTCTATACAAGATAATCAGATAACTGTCTGAATGTCTGAAAGCATTATATTCTGCATGTTCAATCAAGCTTGCCAATTAGATTAATCATTTTTACAATCCCATACACCCTATACACCCTTGGATTATTTCTGCCCATGCCATTTTTTTTTTTCTCCAAATTGTATGTCAAAGTTATTTTTTTTCTCTCTTTTTCCTTTTATTTTGCTGTGGACTTTTATATTTATTTCCAGTCTGTTAGAGAGTGCTGACAAAGGAGGAGCGCTAATAGATGCAGTGAGAAGTCAGAAGGTCAATAAGTATAAGAACCAGATGTGAACAGATGACCCATGATTCACCATATATCAAGTTTCTTGTCTATCTTTAAAAAATATATGGAAGAAGAGGATTAATCAGGTATGCTTGAATGGCTTTTTATATGTATATGAACAATGTTTGCTTTAAGCACTTGATAATGCTATTTGTGTTATTGGTGTTATTAATATGCCTCTCCCCATACTGTACTTGGTGGCCTGTTGTTTTATTTCATATCTCATCTATGTTTCTAGCTGCACGCACGAGATGCTGAGCGTCACAGATATAATACAGTAATGTAAGACCCTCTGAGCTAGAAGTAAAAAGTATTTACAGATATGTTTAACATGTTTCCTTCCATCTTCAAACATCGTACTATTGCATTAAAGAAATGATGGGAAAACAAAATGATGGAAAAACATTATTGAATAGCAAGAGAATCATTATTATTCTCGTGCGACAAGTTTTCCAATCTACTGACAAATTGCAAGCGTTACAGGGTTCAGTGCTTGGTGTAAGAAGAGGTGCATGGGTTCGATAAATAACACGACCAAGCTGATTATGGGAGCAGTATGTCTGAGGGTAGTGGTGCTTGTGTGATACAATGAATAGTCAGAAATGTGGGAGCTTGAGAACATCAGGATCAACACCAAACGCTGCGGTGAGGCACTAAAACCTATTAACCAGAAAAATGCTCTTCTCCCAGGTCAAATTGAAACGCACTAAATGACAAAGGAACAAGTCCTTTTAAACTTGTGGCCAAGTACAAAACATAGGCTTGTTACCGCCACAGAAAAAAAAAAAACCTGTGTGATGAATGAAATATGAGATAAAAATGTAAGTCGCTCTGGATAAGGGCTGTAATGTAAATGTAATGTAAATGAGGTTTGGGAGCTCGAACCCCTTGGGTAAAACCTGCTGAATGTCAAACAGTAACAAGCACCAAAAATACTATAGGACGAATTATGATTAAAGATTGCTTAAAAACCAATTTATCCATAGGTTTAGGCTTATTTCTTATGGTTGGGAGCCCAAGAAAGCAAAACTAGCTCTACTCCATTAGTATGAGAGTAAGCTCCATGGGTGTCAGTAAGCTCATGCATGCAAAAGGACAAAAATGTGACAAAGCTTGAGCAACAGTTTGAAAAAGTGTTGCCTGGCTGGTTTCATGTTCATGGGGCGTGTTCCTGCCTTGTCCCAAATGTTCCCAGGGTGTTTGTGGCATAAACACACCCACATTCAGAAGATGCACATCCACATCAAAGGTGCATTAATTATGATTTATCATAATGATCAAGACATTTTCATTATCTTTAAGGGAAATCCCATAACATCTTGTATGTTCAGAGAAACAGAGAACCATTATCTAAACATTTGGTTTCATTAAGTCATTTCAATTGCTTAAAGTCTTTCCTCCAAACAGTCTACGTGTATGTTTGTGTGTCTACATCAGTAGTCTATTAGGTATATCTGAACCGGTCAATCTTTTGTTTAATTTGGGTATTTGTAAGTAATTATTTCCTTAATTTATTCATTGAACCAACAAAGCATATAAGCGGTATAAGTCTGTAGGAGGCTAGACGGATAAATACGATGTAGGCTCTTTCAGGAACTATTTTAGAGAGTTATTAACATATGTTGTTGGTCAAATGCTTGGCTAGTTTTATGGACGGAAAACCTCAAAGAACACATTCAGGGTTAGGAATCGGTCAGCGACCTCTCGTTCACATTAGATCGTGGATTTGTTTCTCTTTTGACCCGACACATGGCCTCTTGAACCACTGCATCAAAACCAATGCTTCATAAAAAAAATTATAAAGCTTGCGGGCAAAATACATTGGTGTATTATTAAGTTGAAATCAAATGGTTCTGTAAAACTGCTTTGCAACAACGACCATTATTAAAAGTGCTATATTTAAAAAAAAATTGAATTAATCACCTGGTTGAAATTGAGAATATTTACTGTAATAGAAGTTCAGAAGTCTTGGACATGAAACAGGAGCTAATTGAAAGCACTCTTTTCCAAAAACAAACCTGCTGCAGTAGCAAACAAGACAAAAGTGAGGTACACAGATGTCACCAAAAAACCTCGTCCCCAATAACAAGCAGGTGTTAAATAATATTTTGTGCATGTTTAGCAGCCACATGACTTGACCACCTTGCACTCATCAAGTCTACCATACATTCCCCTTTCCACAATATCAAAGCAGTCTAGGGATATATTTAAGGCCATCTGTCCAACACATGAAGCCTGGCCAAAAATCAGTTAGTCAACAGGACAATGATCTCAAGTACACCAGCAACAGTAAAGTAAATAGCTGAACAAAAAGAAAGTGGAAGTTTTGGATTGACCAAGGTTATATATCAGGATCTTAAGAGCACTGAGCACAAGTACAGTTAATGCCGTGTAACAACAATGAATTAAAACAAAGTTGTGCAACAAAATAAGCATTATCAAAAACAACTTTGCAGAAATATGAAATAAATTTCATTTCAGTGTGAACAAAATATTAGCGTGTTTCATATTATAAATGGTCCTGGCTTCAATATTTAACTATAAATATGTATATATAAACAGGAATCTCATGAAGAAAAAACATTCCGTCCTAACTTCTGTCTTTTAGTTGTGAAATAAGGTTGTTTTCTGACATTATTGCATGATGGATTTATTATGACTGAAATAGCATCCAGCTCTTATTTCCTTCACCGTTGATATTTTGTTTTAAGGTTCATAAAATATCTTTATTGGTGAAAATTACCTTTAAAATATACTTATATACAGTATAAGTTAATAAATACAAGTTCTTGAAAAGCATTTCAGACATTTGACCTCACTGTGACCTTGACCCAGTTCGGATTCATGTCAGAATTGTATTTGTTCAACTGATGGTTACAATGATAAATCCATGCAAACTTTTGTTCATTCATTTTTGTGATACCCCACCGAAAATGCTAGATGGATGGATGAATGGATGGATGGACCTACAGACACACAGAAAGCATGAAAACATCAGAGCTACACCACCTAGTGGTCTTGGCATAATTAAATGACCTCATGCTTTGGAAAGCAGTTTGTTACATTAAAAGCCTAAACAAACTGCCCTTAAAGTTCTGAGACACTTAAATCATGAACGCACAAATGTAGAAAGGCTTCATAACTAGCGGACTTTTACTACTAATAGCAAAGTCTTCACACTCATCTAAATGATTTGAGTGAGTTCAGTGGCCCTTATGATGTTGCACTCAGCCATACTGTAATAATGTCCTTTTGTTCCAGACAGCTGGGACTGTCAGAACTAGTGCAGGAATAAAAGAATTAAAAATGATTTGCAGCCTAAACACTCCATATGAAGTACAATATTTTATTAAGCTTTAGAAACACTCAGACTTAATGCAGCTTTATATTGAAGTAGGAAGGTGTTAAAACTTTTCTTTCGGCTACTGAGAATGAAAATCACTTTTGGGAGTGTTCTTTTATTGAGGATAAGAATCACTCAACTTTCTGATTATGCTCTATATTGATAAGACACCCTGGCTTGTTTGTGGTTACTGTTTCACACATTATTAAAATAATCTACTTGCCTGTTGACAGAGACGAAGCACTTGCATTTGCACAGAGTGTTCCTGACCCTGTGCAAACATCCCAGTATAACTGTGTCATTCCCACGGGTTATACCCCAAATTTCAGGAAAAAAAAAAACTTTTTTTTTTTTTTTTGGAAAGTTTCACTCCTTTGTAGTACTAATCAGACGACCCATCTCTCCACCGGATGCAGCCACTGATAGCACATCACGGCCTCTCTCTATGTATGTGAGGCAGCTGTACCAGTCTCCCTCAAGCACTGGTCTTCAAAGTACTGTTGAATTTTTGCTAACAGCTCATTTATTTGCCTCTTGCCAGCTGCCAGCTTCTCTAATCTGCTTTCCAACAAAGTTAAGCCATTCCCTTTGGTTTTATAAAAACTGCTCAGTAGAGTTTGCTGTCCACTTTTGCCTCTGCCACTGTGATGTGGGGCTCTGTATAAAATGGTTTCTACACTCCTAACTGCATTGACACAGCAATAGAGGAAGGAGTTGACCAGCCTGCAGCGTTTACATTGCCTTTGAGCCATATTAAGGGCATTGCTAATTGCAGCATGCTGCACTTAAACCAAGGCTTTGTAATTGCTTGTTGCAGATGTTCAGGTCCCAAAATTGGCATTGATCTTTTACATTGTCCAACTTTGAGGCTTGGCAGAACTCGTTGTTCTTTCCCGACACAAAGGTTGGAAAAATTTCAACTGTTCACACAAGTTCTACATTTATGGATTGTTGGACGAGTCTTCTTTAAAGACTCTTCAGCTCCACACTGACTGGAAAGACAGCTACAGGTCAAGGGTAGCTCAGTGGTTAATGCATTGGCCTACAGTTTGGAAGGTCCCAGGTTCAAACTGAATGATCCCCTAGTTAACCTGGTGGGGCCCCAGAGCAAGGCCCTCAACTGCACAGATGTATAATTTGATAAACATGTAAGTCACTCTGGATAAGGGTGTCTGGTAAATGTCTTTAATACAGTACTGATCAAGGCAACACATCATCAGGACAAAATTAGTACTAAGTCAGACCATAGTTGCCTATAGTGAGCCCCAAATCACTCTCTTTTAACAGTGTAGGCTTTAACATAAACAATACCAAGTTTTTTATTTATTTATTCATTTTAAATGAGAGCATTAGTGTCAAGCCTAAAGGATGAGGAAAAAACTCTACTAGTTCCAAAGGAAACTGTCCAGAAGGTCCAGAATGAAAGAAAGCAGGACCATTGACAACAAGTCATAGAGCAAGAGGCAAAGGCAGAAGCAGCTGAAGGCCTAAAGCACAAATGTTGTTCATGCTTAATAAATTCATCACACCTCTCCCTCAAATGTGTCCACAGACGTATAAGTTTATTTTTTGATAAACATATATAATGTGCAGTATAGAGTGACAGATCCTTTTTTTCAGCACAAACTAAGCAATATGATGAACTGAATTTTATTTCATTTTAACCCACTATACAAATATGACAGAGCAAAGCGTTTAAAAAAAAAAGGATCACACGGGCAAAGAAATAGCGCAGATACTGTACACATGATCACATGTTTTTGGTTGTTTCTATGACCAAAATACTACTTCTAATAATAATATGCTCATTTTGAGCTCTACATTTTTGTAAAGTCATTCCCATGTTCCAGAAATGGTAAAATTATTTATAACACGTTAAAAAACTAATACGTTTTTTTTATTTTTTATATCAGTAACAGTTTGATGTCTGGAACCTCCCTGTTAATGCACACTGGCAAGGCTTCCATATAAGCACATGCCTGTATGTATTTTTTATTTCATCATCATTGACCTATGCTGTGTTGTTTGGGTTTTATAGGTTTTAATATGCACTCATTTTTTTACAGATTGAGAAATGTCTATGAGCCTGAAGAATACATATGAATAGTTTAGGATAATAATCAAACCAACTAATGTTGTACTGTATAAAGTAAATTAAATACTGGTGCTGATATGGCTTAGCAGCTAGAATATAAACCATAACAGTTATTAAAACATTGTCTCTTATAAGAGCTTTAACTCTTGAACTAACTTAATACATTATGAAACTGCATGCTAACATTGTGTAAACTAGTAATATTGCATACATTTCAGTTTACATTACCTAGTATTAATAAAGAAATTGTATAATTATGACTGTTAAGAAAGATGTGTTGTAAATATTAATGTGCTATCATGAATATCTCTCAGCTGAAAAAAAAAAAAGGTTTTTGAAGCTTCTTTTAACCCAGTCGACATGTAACAGTCTGAGCTTCTCTTTCCTTGTCTTTATCCCACACTGAGTGCAACATGTGTGCTTGATTTGTGTTTTCCTATGGGCGGCAATTTGTCTCTCTTCTTGTTAAGTCGGTTTTTATTAAAACCAGTGGGACATATGGTAACCCGACCACCCCTCCCTAATAAATCATGGATGCATCTTTCTTCTTTTTGAAGAACCATGCTTTCTTTAGCATCTTAGACGTTTCCCTGGTGAAAGAATATTTAATCTGTGCTCTTCATTAAAATTTGTAAGTATTCCTTCAAGGGGGGGGGGGGGGGGATACTTACTGTAGATAATACTTATCTTTCACTAACACATAAATCTGCATAAACCAATTAGCCATAACATTACAACCACCTGCCTGATATTGTGTACATCCTCCTTTATGCCTCCCAAATAGTTCTGACCCTTCCAGACATGACTCCACAAGACCTCTGAAGGTGTGCTGTCACCAATACAGTAGCAGCAGATCCTTTAAGTTCTGTAATTTCTGAGTTGGGGCCTCTATGTTTGTCAGCACATCCCACAGAAGCTTGATTGGATTGAGACTTTGAAGTCCATTTCAACATCTTGATTGAAAGCAACCCAATGGTTTGTATTCCTCAATCAATTCTTGAACAATTTTTGCAATGTGTCACTGCACATTGTTCTGCTGAAAGATGCCCCTGCCATCAGGGAATATCATGGCCATGCTGGGGTGTACTTGGTCTGCAACAGTGTTTAGGTAGGTGGTACTTGTCAAATTAACATCTACATGAATGCCAGGACCCAAGCAGAACTTGGAAATGCACAGAGCATCATACTGCTTGAGGTGGCTTGCCTTCTTCCCATAATGCACCTTGGTACCATCTCTTCCTCATGGTAATGCATCAGAACACCCAGCACACCACAGTCGGCCCAGCATGAGATCCAGCAGGCAAAAAAGCCCAAGACAGCTGACCCAGCCTCCGAACTCCACAAATCCCAATCCATTCAAGCACCCATGAAATGCGCTGGATAAACAATCCTGATCCATGGAGGCCCCACCCTGCAACCCACAGCCCTCACAAAGGATCCGCTGCTAACATCCTGGTGCCAGACATCACAGCACACACCCAAAGGTCTTGTGAAGCTACAACAGTGGGCTTAATTTTTTGCGATTTAATCTTATGGCTAATCAGTGTATCTAAAGGTCTAAGTACATGTACATATGTCATCTATTATAATGTAAATGAAATTGTATTCTATCATAGTTAAAGTGACACAATGTAGTGATCATCTGCTAAACTGCTATATGATGATTTATTTGAACCATATGTTTATCTGTCTTTGAAGGACATATGTAAAACCTGTAGCGCTTACATGCCGTCTCCCACTAAGTTAATAAATACTCTTTTTTTTCCTAAGCTATTTCTGAATATAAAGAGGTTAAGCACACATGCCTGTCTTACGACTATATAGGCTGTCTGAGGGCTGCACAATGAGCTGAGTAGTTAACTCTGACAATCAAATAGTCAAAAGATGGAGAGATGTACAGTACAGTACAGTACAGTACAGTATGCAAGGGCAAGCTTTTTACATTTCTATTCTTGAGTGAGACATGATATGTTTCTGTCTGGCTCTTAGTCAAAAGTTGTTAGATTGTTAGTTCTCAACAGCCCTCAACTGTCTTGGGCAGCATTTCATAAATTCATATCTCCAAGGCAACTGTCCTTTGGAGACTGTGAGAAGCTCTCCAGAGCATAAAACTGACATGCTGTATAATGGAAATTGCTTGTAAGATCCAAGCTTGATCTGATAATCAGTTATAAATAAATGATAACAACAACAACAACAACAACAACAACAACAAAAATGTTGCTTAGTTGCTTTGTTGCATTTGGGAATACAGGTACTTTTATGATCCTAAAATGGTATGTAAAACTAAACTAAAGTACAGTAAGCACTGGCAGAGTTATAAAAGCTCTTTCTTAAAACAATGACATGCACTGCCTGGACAAAAAAAAAAAAAAAAAAAGTCTTGTTTGGAGTTAAATAAGCAAACATGGTTGATTGGATAATTACTGTACTGATTAATATGTTTCAGCTGGCAACAATTCTTTTCACCCTAACTGATGGTGTGAATAGCTTCAAATTCCTTAAACAACTATATCGAAAGATGTGTCACATAGCTGTGAAAAAGATTTACCTCTGTTTCAGAAGAGTCAAATTTTTGGCCTGCATCATGCAAAGAAAACATCTAAGGGGTTTGCTGAAAACTACTGGAATTGGTGTAGGAACGATCCAATACACTATTAAAACCTGGAAGTTAGATAGTGCTGAACTGTCAAAATGTGGTCAGGAAAAAATCATGAATGACAGTGACGGGAGAGCATTTAAATGCTTGGTGAAGTTGCATACAGGCACAATGCAACAAAATATCACAGGATTGGGAATAAACGGTTGTGTGAAAACCCACTATAAGAAAAACACGTATTAGTGAGACTGTTTAGGAAAAGGTTTTAATTTAGTAGGGACCATAAAGATTGCACTCTGGAGTGATGAACAAAAGTCATGTGGTTTAGTGAGTTCAGATTTACCCTATTACAGAGTGATGGGCACATCAGGGTAAGAAGGGGAGTGTATGAAGTGATTGGCCATCAAAGAGTCCTGACCTTGACCCCCTTAAAAAGTACATGCAGGTAGTACGTTCATATTTGACCTCAGGAAATAAATGCTCCAAAGATTTATTTGAAACTTAAACACAAACGTCCACAAAAGTAACGTTAATATTTTAATACATAATTGTAAACAGTATGAGCCTATGACGAATTACCTGTACGAACGTGACTCTGAGAAAGAACAGCAATATGGATATGGCTAACCCAGTCTTGTCATAGTGATGCCATGTTAAATCAATCCTTGTATACATGGGTTAACAACACATTCAATGTTAATTTCATGACAAATATACTTACAGAATACTAACAACTAGGAACAAATATTTTTTTTATATCACAAGGATTAATACTTTTCAGGAAGTCTATACAAATCAATCTAAATTACAATCAGTTAACAGCATATATAATAAATCATTCAAATGTCAAGATGTTAAGTGTGTACTGTACATAGATAGTTTTACAATTGTACTGTTTGCTATTTGTGTTTGATTTTTGAAAAAAAAAAAAAGTCTGGGAAAACTTTACAGGGTAGTGGTACGAGAGGTACATGTTCCATTGCGAAACACCATATCAGAGGCTAAGCAACACTCTTTCGGGAAGTCCTGTGGACCACATGTTGTTTGCCGCCGGAGGGCCACAGCACAGTAGTCCACCTGCTCTGCATCTGGCCCATTCTCCATCCAGCGGAAGCAAACTATTCTCTGGAAGGACCGTCGGAAGTTGTCGGACACAAATCCATATAGAATGGGATTAGCACCGCTGTTAGCATAGCTTAGAATAAGAAACAGCTGAGTCACCATGGGGTCTGGTGGCTGGCAGAAGACACTCACAAGCTGCACGATGTAAAAGGGCATCCAACAAAGCACAAACACAGCGACCACCAGTAGCACCATGCGGGTGATCTTTTTCTCAGAACGCCGCCTCTGCATCCATCCTGCCTTGAGCCCTACTGCTCGCATCCGCACCACAATTAAGCAGTAGCACAGGCAGATAGCTGCCACGGGAAGCAAGAAGCCTAGCAAGAAGGTATAGACTACAAATGCTTCCGACCATGAAGACTCAGGCCACAGGAAGTTGCAGTCTACTCCTCCATCCTGAGCCGGAACAGTGTCTGCAAAGATAATGATGGGCAAGATGACAAGAAGTGAAAGTCCCCACACGCAGACGTTAACCACTTTGGCGACAGTAGGTCGGCGATAGCGTGCTGCCTTGATGGGGTGCACTACTGCAATGTAGCGGTCCACGCTGAGCACAGTCAAGCAAAAAATGCTGGTGAACATGTTGATGCCGTCCACGCTAAGGACCAGCCGACACATCAGCGATCCGAAGGGCCAGTGACGCACTGCAGCAGACGTGGCCAGAAACGGCACGCTCAACATGAAGAGTTCATCAGCAATTGCCAGGTTCAAAATGTAAATATTGGTGGCTGTTTTCATCTTGGCATACTTCAGGATAACATATATAACCATGGCATTCCCTATGATGCCCACACAGCAGACTAGGGCGTAGATAGAAGGAATGATGATCTTGGTAGCATTGGACTCTGACTGAAAATCATCATATTCCATGGTGAAATTGAAGGGAAGG
This sequence comes from Clarias macrocephalus, assembly GCA_011419295.1. NCBI lineage: Eukaryota > Metazoa > Chordata > Actinopteri > Siluriformes > Clariidae > Clarias > Clarias macrocephalus. Next base: position 20,386 of record JAAGKR010007763.1, on the reverse strand, counting down.
TCAGTGGCAGAAAGTATGTTTTCAGTGCCATTGTATTCTGTATCTTCGGCCATTTTATTCTGATTTTGGTGAACCAGGCTAGCATTCAGTATGTAGTCCTTATAAAAAATTTAGGACGTTTGTTCTTTTTAAAAGTAACAGTGGTGAGGTTTAAACATGGTGATTATTTAATTATTTATTCACCAAACCTGTCCTTGACTGGGGAAGGTTAGAACAATCATCTATGAGTTTTACTTTTTTAATCGCTTGAATTTGTTTCAAGCACATCAGGAAAATCCATTTTTGGAACATTTTGGCAAATGGACCACGCGGCAAGTTGGGATCCTCTGACTAAATGGTTCCATCTGTGGAATTTCCAGCTTGAACATTCCTCATACACTGATAAATAAACCTGTATGCTTATATGAAAGTGTTGCAGGTGTTGGTGGGCTAGGCTCAGTGGGAGGCTCTCAGACACTCAGACTTGGCAATGAGAGCACATTCCAATTATTTATATACATTACAATTAGCCCTGGAGAATCATAGTATTATGAGGTTCCCCCTTTGAAAACATAATTTGGCATTCAGAAAAAAAATCCGTCTTTGAGATTTGTGGTCCTTCTTGTACTCGTGTATCCAATCACATGATGAATTATGCACTTGTGTCTCTGATCACATTATGGAAAATCTGGCTCAGGATCCACAGGAACAATAATCACGTATCTGAAATTTTTTTTGTTCATTGTATGGCTAATATTTTGCACTACTCCACATGTACTTTCTGGAAGAAAAAGAAACAAAGAGAAACTTTAGAGATCTTTTGGTCATTACTGTTAACTGCATGTTATACAATATACACTGATTACACTGTAACATTAAACCGCAAAGCATTACGCTCAGTATTGTGTAGGTCCCCCTTATGCTGCCAGACCAGCTCTGACCCCTTGGAGCAAAACTCCACAAGACCTCTGGAGGTGTGCTGCGGCACAAAGCTGTCGATTGGATTGGCATCTGAGGAGTTTGAAAGTTGGTCAGCACCCTTGAGCTCTTTGTCTTCTGAGAGCTCTGTGTGTGGTCCACTGGATGTCCTGGTGCCTTTCTGTCATGGCCAGCATTGAGTTTTTTGGCAAGTTGTGCTGCATTGGCTTTTCTATGTGATCGGACCACACAGACAAGCCCTTGGTCCCCACTGGCATAATGAGCCCTGTGTGCCAATGCTCCTGTCACCAGTTTACTGGTATATAAATCAATATTAGTATTAATGTTATGTGGCGTTAATGTTATGGCTGATCCGTGTCTAAAATCGACACACTAAAATAAAGCAACAAATCAAATTTGATGTTATTGAATCTCTCAACATGCATAGTGCAGCCCAGAGAAGATGGAAAAAAGAGCGCAGAGGCATGATGCATCTTTCAGACATGCATTTTATTATTATTTTTTTCTACCACACACTCTGCCCTTGTGTACTCAGCTAGCCGTCTGTAAAATTACCACATTCACAACAAAGAAACACCTCTGACACCAATTTCTGTGCTTACAAGGAGCAAACATGCTGCTGAGGGAAGACATGAAAAAGTTTGCTTAATGGAAATATGGTCCAAAAAAGGCAGATGAGCACCATTCACTGTAGCCCACCACTCCCACTCCTTCTCTCTGTCAATGAGGCCCACAAAATAGCAATTAGAGTGTTATTAGCAACAACAACAAAAAACAGAAACTTAATTACATCCATGGCTAGAATATAAATAGGATGTGTTTGCATCAATCCAATCATTTCTCAGGTCTGGTGATGTGAGCTTTAGAATCTGAACTAACATCTGTTTATCATAACCTTATCATAACCTTTATCGAAGTCAATAACATCAAATGAGCATATGCAATTTATTTGAAATTTTCAATGATATGTCCTGGCTATCAGTTGTAGTCTTTGTGATGTGTATGAGTGCTACAGTATGTTTTACAAAAAAAAAAAAAAAGACTTGAACTATTTCCTAAATCCAGGCTTGGTGTTTAGACTTTAGACTGTTCACGTACTGTATTAGTGATAGTTATCTATTTTAGTGCACTCTTCTGACCTGAATATGCTACAGTACATCATACTGAACTGAAGTCGTCTAACTTTGTGTGATAGACATGCATCAATTAAATACTATTAATCAAGCACTCTATACATGTATTGATCTTGAAATATTAAGTATTCAGAAAAGAAAAATCATAATATTCAAAACTCAAATAATCAGTCTTTATAATAATCAGCTGAAATGTACAATATATCAGCATCTAATGTGAATAGAATACAACAGCAGAAGACCACACTGGGTTGTACTTCTGTCAGCCAAGAATAAGAATGTGTGGGCACAGACTCTGGGGCAGAAACTGGGTAGTTGAAAATTGGAAAAAGACCACATGATTTCTTTCTTTCATTTCTTTTCACAAATTGTGCACCTGCCACATGATTTCTTGCCTGACTGGATAATTGAATGAATTGCAGGGGTAAAGATGTTTCAATTAAAGTCACCAGTGAGTATGTGCTACTATATATACAGAACTGTGCAAATTTTTTTTTACCACCCCCATTGCCTTATACTGTGCTTCCAAAGAGCCAGAATTTCTTGTATTTTTAAAGTAGTCTTGAGGAATAGTTCTCCAGGGTTCTCTCTCATTTTTGGGAGGTTTTGGTCATTTTCAGTCTAGTCCCTGTAACTGACCAGTTCCAGACGAATTTGTTTTTGTGTGTCAAACCACACAGTGACCTCTTAATCATTTGAGCACAAAAACAACTTCAAGCTTCAGCTGTTCCTGCAGGGGTTGTTATATAAATTTTTAACATATAGTTACATAGCCTGTCACAGTAAAACACATCAACATGTTACAGTTTCTTTAATTTAATCTATACAGTGGAACCTTGGATTACGAGCATAATTCATTCCGGAAGTGGGCTCGTGTTCCAAAACACTCGTAAACCAAATCATAATTTCCCATAAGAAATAATGAAAACTCAAATTATTCGTTCCACAGCCCCAAAAATTAAATACTTAAAAATAATGAATACAATCTATAAAATGAAAATAAAACAAATTCATCTGCACTTTACCTTTAAAAAAAGTACAACTAAATCCCGACAGATAAGTGTTTCCGTTGGTGTGTGTGTGTGTGTGTGTGTGTGTGTGTGTGTGTGTGTGTGTGGAATTAGCCCCTTTCCTCACCTCGTTTTACACAGTAACACTCCTCCTCCCTCTCCCCACCTCGCTTTTTAAGTTTCACAACAAACACACACACACACACACACAACGGAAACACCGTTTTAACAGGAAGAAAAGAAATCTCTCTGAGACTGGCATGAGCGCATACTAAGGGAATCACAACAAACACACAGAACGGAAACACTGCTTTAACAGGAAAAAATATATATATCTCTGACACTGGCGTGAGCGCATACTAAGGGAATCACTGCTATAAAGTAAAAAAAACAAAAATGAACCAGCACCTTACCTTTGAAAAGAATCGCGACAGAGCAGAGTTTCTGTGTGTTTGTGAAGCCGGGGAGGGGGTGAAAAGGCGAGAGAGCGTCTGTGCGCGCGTGTGTGTGTCGGTGTCAAAATACGCGCATGCACACACATAAGAGACGCTGAAAGAATTCCGCAGCGCAAGAGTGAGGCTCGGTGTCAAAATAAGAGTTGCATGCGTGATACATGATACTCGGCGCTCGTAAACTAATACTTGCTTGGTTTTCGATTAAAAATGTATTAAAAATCTTTGCTCGGTTTGCGGAACACTCGTAAACCACGTTACTCGCAATCCGGGGTTCCACTGTATTTAATTTAATATGATTTGCATAATATAGACATCTGAAATGTATATGTACATTACATTAATATTAAATACGTTAAATATTTCAAGAGTTGTTAACATTTTGATGCTTCCAGCTCATGTAAATAAAAAAACTCAGTATCTCAAAATATTAGAATATTTAATTTAGATTTTCAGTAAATTACTATTAATTCAATATAAATACCATGTATATCTCAGTCTAGTTCGGTATACACATGGGGAAGACTGCTAACTTGACAGTTTTCCAAAAGAAAAGAAGGAGGGAAAGCCACAGAGGCTGTTGTATTTTCATGGAAAGTACGCTTTGGTACTCTGTATTTTCAGAGGAAAGTATTTCATTTGTAAATCAAGTTCCAGAGCTTGTCCAGTTTCCACATTTGGTGAAGATCTGGACAGTCATTTATGATGACTGACAAACTTTATGTAGTTGCTGATTTCCTTTTCCAGCAAGGCTTAGCGCCTGCCCACAATGCCGTGGTCTTATTGTGCTTGATAGGCCAGCAAAACTCACCTGTCCTGAACCCTATAAGTGAGTCTATTTGGTATTGTTAAGAGGAAGATGATAAACACTCAACTCAACAATGCAGATGAGCTGAAGGCTGCTATAAAAGCAAGCTGGTCTTCAGTAATGCCTTAGCATTTCATGCCATGCCTCATTGATGCAGTGATTTAGTGAGAATAAAGTAACATACCATTTTAGAATTTCTGTACTGTAAATCCAGAAAATTCTAATATTTTGAGATACTGGAACCTTTCTTTTCTGTTTAATTTTACACAAAGAAAAAGGCGCCACGGCTTAGTGGTTAGCACTTTCGCCTTGCTCCTCCAGGGTCTAGGTTTGATTCCCACTTTGCGGGTCTGTGCGCATGGAGTTTGCATGTTCACCTCATGCTTGATGGGTTTCTTCTGGGTACTCTGGTTTCCTCCAACAGTACAAAAACATGCAGATCAGGCTAACTGGCGTTTCCAAATTTCCCATAGTGTGTAAATGGGAATAAATATAGTGGTAATCACCATCGGCCTCCGTGGTTCCAAGTTGGACTACAGAAGACTAGATGGATGGATGGAGATGGTGTTCAAAAACTACTGGAGCCAGGACTTGGAAATTGGAAGTAGAAGCAAGAAGGAAGAAAAGCAAGAAGTGATTGGAAGTGGACAGTGAAAGAGTAAATTCAAGCTGCACAGTCTCTCATGAAATTAAAGTGAATAATAGGCCAGTAATGCATCAGTGATGAAAGCAAGAGAAGGGGAGTAATTGGGGGAGAGAGAGAGAGAATAAAATAAATAGGTGGAAGGGGAACTCCATCAGTCATCTCAGATATGAGGAATGGCTTCTGGAGACACTGATGTCAGAAAAAGTATCATATTACATGAGTAATTGGTATTGAAATGAATGAAACATTGACTTTTATTTTATTTTTATTTTTTACCAAAAATCCATGAAGTTGTATACCAGTGCTACCTCAGAACACAAAAACTCCAAAGTGTGTCAGAGCTGCAACAGCAAAGCGGGACATAACAAGTGTCAGTGCCTTCACAAGAAAGTAGCAAAACATTTCCCTCACAACTGCAGAGCCCTGAGAACAATCTACACCACAATCAATCTTTCACACTTCACTTTCCGTTTGCCAATTCCTCTCACTAAGCATGGTTATTACTGTCACAGTAAGTGGCCTTAGTATAAAACAGTTATAACTGACATTCTTTCCCAGAACCCTATAATTCTCACATCACAAGTGCAGGGCGAGTCTTTGCCATCAGTCAGTACACACCAGAAAAAAAAATAGTTTAACTGCACGATTAGAACTTAATCTGAGTCTCCCTAGTCATTTCATTCCATAAATATTATTAAAAATGTAAGTACAGTATTAAATAGTTCAATTTCTATGGCAATCTGTGACCACTAGCACAAATAAATAAGTAAATGTATGCAACATTTTGCTTAGTTAGTTTTTATCTTATTGTTTTAAATAATTATGAAAGTACATGCATTTGTTGGTAGAGATGATTTAAAGATCCAGGTGAGCACACATAACAGACATACCATGTTTCTAGTTTTAATTTTTACTTTTGTCTTCTATTTCTGGATACCTAGGAGGAAAATGGAATGCCTTAAAAAGAAAATTCAAAAAGAATAAAAGCATAACCATTGTAACATAACTCAAGAAACTTTTTGTTTGTTTATTTGGCCATATCAATCTGCCTTAAATTCAAAATTCTATAGAAATCAAAAACTTCATGCAAATTCACTTTTTTTTCTTTCTTTCTTTTTTTTTTTTTAAATAACCTTCGTTATATCTAATACAAATTTGCAACTCTGAAGCATGTCTGGTTTGTCATCTTTTTGTAAGACAATTCCAATATTCAAATAGTTTGTCTTCCTTCTAAGTGTTCTAATATTATGTTGCTTTAATATATATTTTAATATATGCTTTAATAATATTATCAGCCGAAGCTGATGATAAATTGAAGTTCAAATAAAAAGCATCTGGCAAAATGACACTTCTGATGCTGGCATTCAGGTAAAATTGGAGCCTATAGAAACACCTGTGTAAATATTCAGAAATTTGCGAAATATATTAATATTAATAATATTCCTTAGCAAACTACTATACAGGCATTCATGTATCAATGCGTTTGAAAGAGAAAGAGAGAGAGAGAGAGAGAGAGAGTCAGAGAGAGAGACTGTTAGTGACAGCTAGTGTTACCATATTATTAATTTTCCTTTTAACGCTATTTGACATCTGGCACTCTCTGTAAATGAAACTTTCTAGACAGAGCATTAAAATCAAATCTGTTTTTGGATGCCTAGCATGTGTCTTTACTGCAGCTTTCACTGGAATAATATGTATCTCTTGGCAAGCTATGAACTATGCTTACAAAAATATTATAAGGCATAAATTAAACAACAAATGTCAGGGAAATGCAGGTTAATTCACAAATACAACATTTTATTATATAGTTTGTAGTAAAACTTAATGTAAAGGTATATTTTGTAATATAAACACTGTCTGGACTCTGGAGCAATAGAAAAATGTCATCTGGTTTAAAGAGTTCAGAATAAGAGTATAAGTTTAGGAGTAATGGGTGCATCAGGGTAAGCAGGGAAACATATATGAAGCGATGCACCCATCAAGCCCACTTTACAAGCCTTTGGAGACAGTGCTATAATCTGGGCCTGCTTCAGTTGTCTGGGTCTAGGCTCAGCAAAGTTATGTGGCAATAAAATGAAGTCAGCCTGCTATCTAAATGTCGTAAAATGACCAGGGCATCACATCAATGGATTTTACCTTCCCTGAGGGCACAGGCATATTCCAGGACTCCATACTGTGAAAGTGTGGCGAGACGGCAACACCTACAGTACAAGTCTCCATAATCATTGCACACATAATCAAAAGTAGTAGAATGAAATCTTAGAATGAGTTTTTTTTTCCCCAGTGTATTTGTTAAGTGTTAATTTGCTATCAGCTGAGTATGTTATTATTGTGTTATGACCGTTAACATTCTTCCTTGCTTTTTGACATAGGATCTATGCACACTAAGGCTGTAACATAATGCATCTGGCTTTATCTGTATCAGTTACTAGGTATAAGAGAAAATTTGCATTAAAGCTGTATTTGTGTACTTGTTACAGTACACTGAGCATATGTGGTTGACTCTGAGGATATTCTCTTCCTGGCTTGATTGATTAGCTCTTTCCTGGCACTAATTATTACACTCTCTATTTTTAGGGCTCATCAGAATTCCTATTGCTAGCCTTACTGGAAAAGTAAAAAAGTATAAAAAAAAAAAAAAGGAAATAAAATGAAATATAAAGACATAAAATATATGAAGTATATATGTATATTAATTAAGTAACCCCTATGATAGATTAAAGGATTATTTGTGAGAGGTTGAAATATTATCAATCTATTTATGGAAAATTAAGGTTTAGATTTTTTCATTTTTATGGCACATTGTTTAGATTTTTCTAGAAATACTGTAAATGCTTTTCTAGCCAATCTACCAATAAAACAAAACTTACAGAACAAAATAAATATTTTGTGTTCATTGAAAGCTTAAACAATACACACTATATAAACATATATATTTTTTCTATGCTTATGATATGTGATATGAGCTTAAGAAGTCATCCCAGTATTTGTTGAATTACTTCAAGGATTAGTCCTGAACTGGAGACTCTCTCTCTCTCTCTCTCTCTCTCTATGTGCCGGCATAAGTAACCCTAATCAGTCTATGAAGCAATTAGATCTGTAAGAAATGAATGAATAAATGAATGAATGAATGAATTAAATAATTAATGAATTAACGAATAATGATTAAATTCCTAGGCATGCTACAGATTATTACATTATTACAGTGTTATTCTTTATATTTGCTTCTGTTTTTTTTTACCTGATTTCTCCAGGATTCCACGTTGTCATTGTCTTTTTATGTGAATTACAGCCTTCAAGGGTCTGAACATATCAGAAGATCCTGCTTCCTATAGGCTTCTTCTTAATTACAGATTCCAATGGAGTTTTGACGCTCACTCTAATGCTTTTCAAAACTCGAGAGTCTGTCTTCAGAAGGCTTTTTTTTTTTACAAGTATATAATGAGATTGTACTCCACCTTGTGGTAATATCACAATCACAGCCTTGACTCTATGAATAAAGATAATCCACCACGACTGATGCTGCTAAATAGGTCATCGATTAAATTAAACATTTATGTAAAAGAAAATCATGATTTAGTTAACAACATATGCAACAGGGTTTTAAAACAATTAAAAAAAAAAAGGTCTTTAAAAAGCCATACCGGATGGCATTCAGAAGCGATTGTCTTTCATTCTTACTAGCAATATAGTCTTACAGGAGTTTTTTTTTTATAGCGGTATTTTCAGTGTTTTCTCTTTAGAAAGCGATGCGGTGGCTTGTACAGTACGTTCTCATTTCCTTCTTTCTATTTCAGCTTTTTATACTCTCGGGAGGTTATAATAAAGCTTCTGTGCTCTATAAATGGGCCCAAAACAATATTCTACAATTTCAATAACCAATCTGATACTGACTATTATTACCTTAACCGCTGGAGAGGGTTTTTAAAATTGTACCAATTCCCACTTGATGTTTATTAGAATTTGAAATCCTGAAAATAAATGTCCTCGTTTGATCCTTCTGTTTTTGCTGAATAATGCACGAGCTCATATTACATACTGCACAATTGCACATTACAGAAACTCGGCTGGGAGTTATTGGGGCATCCTTCATACAGTCCCGACCTCTCTCTCTCCAAGTGATTTTCTCTTGTTTGGGGTATTGAAGGAGTTCCTGGGAGGCCCTTGTGTCAGATGTGAATCATGGCTCTGCAGTGAGAAAACTTTCTACCTGGATGATATCCACGTACTAGTGAAAAGCTGGGATAAGTTTATTAGTGTAGCAGGGGATTATATAGAGAAATTAAAGGTAGGACTCATAAACCACTCATTCATCGTCTAGTACGCTGTATACAGGGTCGCGGGGGGCCTGGAACCTATCCCAGGAGACTTAGGGCATGAAAGGAGGAAACCCACCAAACCATGCAAACTCCATGCACACAGAGACGGGAATCGAACCTGGACCCTGCAGGTGCAAGGCGACAGTGCTAATCACCACACCAGAACTGTGTTCTGTTATTATGCACAATGAAAAGGCCCAGTTTGACTTGAACGTCTCTCGTAGTTAAACTTGGCTAAAAGAACAGGAAAAAATCTCAGTAAAAATTTAGTACAAAAATCAGTTCATTCAGTTAAAAGAAAATCTCTCTTAATCAACTCAGGCGCACAAACGTAAAGACCACCTGGCTCTCATTATACAGTTTCTTAAGGACTCTCATTAGTATTCGACACTACACCACGTAGGTGGATAAAAATCACTTGTTAAAGGCGAGAGCTGAAATAAAACCACCTGCTGTTCTGTCCAAACATCAGGCGATTCAGTCAAATGCAAACAAAGGCAAATAGGTATTCTTGAGATTGAAATCATATTTTTAAATAAGAATCATAAAATGCTGCTTTAAAAAAAAAAAAGAACTGCTATGCCTCTGTGCTGATCAGTTTACAAGTCAATATTAACTAAAGCACACTGAATGAAATGAAATGGATTGCTCATTCATAAAAATAAAAATAAAAAGAAAAGAAATCCACAACTATACTGGTTGTGTGTGTGTGTGTGTGAAAATAATGACTCAATATGCTCCTACAAACAACAAAGACACTCATCTTATCCTTCTGGAATAACTACTCATTTATCGGCTCATTAACCTCAAACAAGTATAATAGACTCTGTATGGATTTGTGCGCTCTGCAATTGAAGTCATCTTAGTGTACAATTAAACGAAAACAATCCATAATGATGCAAAGAGAGCAGTATTTCCATGATCACTGAGTTATACAGGTTCAGTGACCAGTGTTTACCAGGTGTACATAAAACCTGCCCGTTTTCCTGATGCCATATAATTCAACACAAGAGGAAAAAAGACAATGTCAGCGTCAGCTGAATCTTTTGTCTAAGCTGCTATTGATATGCAAATGCTGCCGATACTTAGGATTCGTCCAGTACAAAGAACAACTGTTTCAGTACCTGACAGCATCAGTGTAGTCTTGATATGTTAATCCCCTAGACAGCAAAGATATATATATATTTTATTTCATGCCTGTCAATAGGGTGCAGTGTGATGGGGATTACTGCCATGTATTGATTTTCTTTTAACAACTTTGTCCACTGTGATAAAGCTTAAATAATTGTTGCCTGGACAGAAAATAGTCAAACCTAATATACTAATAATACTAGAAATGTGTGTGTGTGTGTGTGTGTGTGTGTGTGTGTGTGTGCGTTTGTGTGCGTAGTCACACACAATGTGTACTTCTTAGTTAAGTAATAATTGATCACTTAATCAATAGCCCATGTCTTTTTATTCCTTTGGTCTGTCGTAACAGCATACATACAGTACAGATTCATATACAGTACATAAATCCATTATGCATTAAGTCCATGGCAATAATCATGGAAAATAGTGAAGGAAATTTTCAATTTTAATAGTCAGAAAAAAGACCCACCTTGTTTGATCCAGATAAGAGTGTGTATGAAGGAGGAAAGGGAAATATGCAGGACGCCTGTGCTGCGGTCTCTCTCTCTCAGGATACTGGAGACTGGAGACAGCCGAGCTCTCCTCTTTTCTCTGCTGCTTCTGCGCATCTAAACAGACGCTCATCTTCTGCTGCATCCCTCTCACTCTAACATTCTTACACACACACACACACACACACACACACACACAGACACACAGACACACACACACACACACACACACACACACACACACACACACACACACACACACAGACACACGCACACGCACACGCACACGCACACGCACACGCACACACACACACACACACACACACACACACACACACACACACACACACTGCCCCCATCCTGGCAATCTAATTTCTTTCCCTGTTCAAAGGAATCAGATTTTCTGTCATTGAGTTCTTGCTCGCTCTTTCCATCATTTGCACATTTTTTTTTTTTTTTGTGCATGAGAACCTTTTACTGACATAATCACTAATGTGGATAATTGACTACCCCTAACTTCAAATGCATTAGATGGGGTGGGTTTGATACCCATTACAACATAAACAAATGTCTGCACCACAACAAACCCACCACACAATTTACTGGAAATTACAGTACGATGAGTTGAAACACCCAGATTTAAGCAGAAAAACTGACAACCTGTACTGGACACTGGCCCTCGACCCTAGTTTTGAAGAGCTCTGGACAAGAGGAATGGGCCAAAAGTGAACTAAAATGCTGGACATATAAAAAATCCGCGCATTAGAAAATCAGTACTACAGCTCCCAAAAGATCGCGGTGGCTTGGCACTGCCTAATTTTTTACACTATTATTGGTCTTGTAACGCTCAAAAACTTCTATACTGGGTCAACAATACAACAGAGGGGCGCCCAGTATGGGTGGACATGGAACTTGCATCCTCTAAGTTTTCTCTTTCTTCCCTGGTTTGCGCCCAACTCCCGTTGGCCTTCTCCAATTTTACCTCAAACCCAGTGGTGTCTAACACTCTTAGAATCTGGACTCAAACTAGGAAAAGCCTGGGTCTTCATAGGGCCTCAGACCTCTCCCCTATTGTAAACAATTTCCTATTCGTACCCTCTTGCACTGACTTGACTTTTCGCACCTGGTCTGACAAAGGGCTAACGAAAATTAAGGACCTTTATAGCCAAGGTTCTTTCATGTCTTTTGAGGAACTTTCGAGAAAATTTAAGTTGCCTAAATCCCACCTATTTCGTTTTTTTCAGATAAGACACTTCATTCGGAGTCAGAACCCCAAATTCCCTAGTCGACCTCCAGAAACCTTGGTTGATT
>JAAGKR010007762.1:0-34794 GCA_011419295.1 Clarias macrocephalus | reverse complement strand
CAGGTTGACATATTCAGGAATCATGACATTTGCATAATTACTGTATATGTGCGCGCATCTCAGAGATGTATGTGCGCGGAGAGTTTGTGTATATGTGCTCGCGTCTCATAGGTGTGTGTGTGCGGAGAGTTTGTGTATATGTGCGTGCGTCTCATAGGTGTGTGTGCGCGCATTTCATATGCAGTTTGTGAGCAGTTAGTAGTATATATAGATGTGTGACTGTTTCATATATGTGTATGCAAGTGTTTTACTTGTGTGTACAAGAGTGAAGTTTGATATGACTCCTCATATTTAGGGCATCTATTTTCATCATTATGAACATAAAATGAAGCACATGTATGTACATTCATCATAAAATATTATCATTGTAAAACAAAATAAAAGGGATCCCTGGCGAGGTTGAGTTTAGACATTATGTTATGTGTCAGATTTCGAAAATAAACGTTAATGTGTGTATTGCTGCTTTGTTCATAATTTGCCTTCATTAGATGTATTGACCTGGATTAAAGAATTTCTGTAGTAAATTGTAAATACAGTCAAAAAAATTAAGTAAGTTTAAAATATTCATTTTGTTACTGTACCTTACAGACCAGTATGAATTGAATTCAGTGAAAATATTTAGTAAATGTAGCTATTTGTTTGTTAAATAATATTCTAGTTTAATCTACCTCGCATTTTAATTATATCTACTGTAGACACTTTTTTTTGTAATTTTGACAATGCTACCATTTTATGTCATTGTACAAAATATAGTTATTCAGGTCGATATTTACTATTCAGTAGATATTTACTCAAATCATGATTTTACAACTTACAATAATATTTACTCAATATTTCTGAGTAGAAAAATGTTTCACCAAAAATTATTAGTAAATCAGTTTTATTTTTTGATTGTATGCATTTATTACAAATATAGCCTTGATGGTGGAGGCGTAAGGATTGCAGTTATATATCATATGAAAATGCTCCAAAATTGGTACTACTGCATTTAAAAAGATACATGCTATTTATGCATGCTCTTATATGGCTGGTCTTAAAGGGTTAAAAACAAAATACAGGGCCTGCTGTCTTCCTTCTGAGCTAAGATGTACATGGATTTGAACCTATGAACATGGGATATAGATTGTGCTTCTGTCCAGAGTCAAACAAATTTCCTAGAACAGAATGTCCACTTGATAGGATTGGAAAATTGTCAATCACAAAGTGTCAGCAGCCCTTGAACTAGCCTTTCATAACCTCTTAAAACCCTATGGTACTCCTGACTATGGTTTGGAGACTTTGCAGAAATATTAATTTTTCACTGCTAGTGATAGTTTTAAGGAAAGATTAATATTCAAGTATTCCGTATATAATCAACACATGACAAATCGCTTAAAATGATAATAAATATAAAAAAAAAACTGTGAAAAGAAAAACATAAAAGATCTGAAACATACACAGGACCACCACATACTAATTTGCATAACACTGCCTGCGATATACTGGGAGAACTGGAGTGCCGTAATGATCATAGTATTCGCATACATTGATTCCACAATATCTCTTTAAATTGCTCACATTTGAGCTATTTTAGATATGCTCTTAACATTTATTAATGTTTCAGGAGATGCTTATGCAGGAGATTTAATCTCTCATCATGTAAATGAAAAAAAAAACATCTACAAAAATATAAACCAGATTTGGAGACGGAGAGCCCATGGCTTTTTAATTTTATTGTGGTACAGTTTGCTCATACAGATGGTTTGTGTGTATCGGTGTGTGATATTGTAATGTGACAATAGTTTTTAGAATGAAATATTAAACATAAATAGGTTAAGAAAAACAAATGTGTTTATTTCTGAGGTTCCTTTTAGCAGTTAATTCAAGCAAAAACAGACATTTTATACACATTCTTAATTGCAGACACTGAAATGACAGTTATATTAGTGGGCCCGGTTTTCATGATCTCGCCTAGGGCTTCACAACCCCACAGACCGGCACTGTGTGTGTGTGTGTGTGTGTGTGTGTGTGTGTGTGTGTGTGTGTGTGTGTGTGTGTGTGTGCGCACGTATACACCACCAGTCAAATGTTTGAACACACTTTCTAATTCCATGGTCTTTCAGATTTTTCCTGTATTTCTTCCTATATTGTAAAGCTGTACTAAAGGCATCCAAATATGCAATAATCTCCTTTGAACAGCTGATATGAGATGTTTCTGCTTCTTATGCTCTGTAAAGCCTTCATAATGACTCTAATCCGGGGTGCTGTTAACTGGTGATTTTATAAATTGGTAACTCTAAATGAACTTTTCCTCAGTAGCAGAGGTAGGTTTTGGTCTGCTTTCCTGGGATGGTCTTCATGAGAGCTAGTTTTATTATGGTGCTTTATCTGTTTTGCAAACGCACTTGAGAATACTGTTCTTGAAAGAACTATTGCAGAACAGCTGACTTTCTTGTCTTACAATAACAAAGAACTACTTACTACTTACTTACTTACTTAATTACCCAATGCCGTATGATGTTTTATAGTATTGTTCTAAGTGTTGAAAATAAATATGACTGTAATGGGTTTGACGCATGGGTGGCACCACAAACATGGACACGAGGCAAGGTCTTAGGAAAAAGGATTAGTTTATTCAGAAAAAAATGGGGTAGGAAAAGTGTGTAAGGAGGGAGGAAGAAAAAAAGGGAAGGAAATAATGTGAAGGAGGTGTGTGCAGCAGTGGCGGCTGGTGCCATTTTTTTTGGAGGGGGCGCAAACAAAATTTAAATTCAACTTTTAATACTCGCCTGTAAATATCCATTTATCAGGTAATTGCGCATCATTACTACTAGTTTAAAATAAAGGCATGACTCACATCACATCCAGTCAGCCAGCTGAGCTTGCCATTAGAAGTGCTGGAAAAGACTTGTTGAGAATGGTCCAATCACATGCGCCCAAATATTTGAAAACAATATTGATTCGCTAAGAAAAAAAGTGGGAGGGTTCAGGGCGCTCAGAGCTGTGCCCGAAGGATGATTTGAAACAAAAAAAACAATCAGTTCAGCCTCAGGTCACATGCTTTTAAAAAATTTACGTGCCTACATAGACATTCGTTTGTCCGGCGCCCTGCGTACACGAACACAATTTTTTTTTATTGCAAATAAATTATATTAAGAAATACAGAGGAATATTGTGCCCAAATGACTTTATTTTGATTATTAAAATAAATAATTATTATGTTAAATAATTACATGTTAAAGTTGCATTCTTCTCTGCCTAACTTTAAGCGGGGCGGCGCCCCTGCGTCCCGTATTGACCGGCCACCACTGGTGTGCAGGCTAACAAGTGATGGCAGTAAGCAGAGTCCCTGTGGGCACTCTTCTTGCCGCTGACCTGGCCAACAAGCTTATCCCAGCTCTTCACTGGGCGCGGCCTCAGGTGGAAGTACCTATCAACGTCCAATGGCTGGGTGCCTTTCCCGGCTGGAAATGGGGTCCTTAATGTGGATGGGCAGCGGCCTTTTTCCTCTTCGACTGCACCATATGAATATTATGATGATGATATTGTATATGACATAACATTATAAAATGTCACTTTCAAATTGGTTGATGATCAAACCTGCCACTACAGTACAGTCGTGGCCAAATGTTTTGAGAATTACATAAATATTGGAAAATGGAAAAGTTGCTGCTTAAGTTTTTATAATAGCAATTTGCATATACTCCAGAATGTTATGAAGAGTGATCAGATGATTTGCATAGTCCTTCTTTGCCATGAAAATTAACTTAATCCCTAAAAGAACTGTCCACTGCATTTCATTCCTGTCATTAAAGGACCTGCTGAGATCATTTCAGTAATGTTGTTTACTCAGGTGAGAATGTTGATGAGCACAAGGCTGGAGATCATTATGTCAGGCTGATTGGGTTAGAATGGCAGACTTGACATGTTAAAAGGAGGGTGATGCTTGAAATCATTGTTCTTTCATTGTTAACCATGGTGACCCGCAAAGAAACGCGTGCAGCCATCATTGCGTTGCATAAAAATGGCTTCACAGGCAAAGATATTGTGGCTACTAAGATTGCACCTAAATCAACAATTTATAGGATCATCAAGAACTTCAAGGAAAGAGGTTCAATTCTTGTTAAGAAGGCTTCAGGGTGTCCAAGAAAGTCCAGCAAGCGCCAGGATCGTCTCCTAAAGAGGATTCAGCTGCGGGATCGGCGTGCCACCAGTACAGAGCTTGCTCAGGAATGGCAGCAGGCAGGTGTGAGCGAATGGCGAATGGACTGCTGAGGACTGGGGCAAATTCTCGGATGAAGCCTCTTTCCGATTGTTTGGGGCATCTGGAAAAAGGATTGTCCGGAGAAGAAAAGGTGAGCGCTACCATCAGTCCTGTGTCATGCCAACAGTAAAGCATCCTGAGACCATTCAAGTGTGGGGTTGCTTCTCATCCAAGGGAGTGGGCTCACTCACAATTTTGCCCAAAAACACAGCCATGAATAAAGAATGGTACCAAAACACCTTCCAACAGCAACTTCTTCCAACAATCCAACAACAGTTTGGTGAAGAACAATGCATTTTCCTGCACGATGGAGCACCGTGCCATAAGGCAAAAGTGATAACTAAGTGGCTCTGGGAACAAAATGTTGAAATTTTGGGTCCATGGCCTCGAAACTCCCCAGATCTTAATCCCATTGAGAACTTGTGGTCAATCCTCAAGAGGCGGGTGGACAAACAAAAAGCCCACTAATTCTGACAAACTCCAAGAAGTGATTATAAAAGAATGGGTTGCTATCAGTCAGGATTTGGCCCAGAAGCCAACAATGCGAATACTGACTCTTTGCATAAATGTCATGTAGTTGTCGATAAAAGCCTTTGAAACATATGAAATGCTTGTAATTATATTTCAGTACATCACAGAAACAACTGAAACAAAAATCTAAAAGCAGTTTAGCAGCAAACTAATATTTGTGTCATTCTCAAAACTTTTGGCCACGACTATAAAAATTATGTATCTTTATTGTGTATATGTGTATAATTTCATAAATCCATCCATTTCATAAAGCATAAAGATTTTATGGTAATCATCCACAAGATCTACACTGGAAAAATGATTAAGCATAAACAAAACATACACATTATTTAAAAAAGGAACAAAAAAAAAAAAAAAAATATATATATATATATTATATATATATATATATATATATATATATATATTTTAATGCATAAATTAATAGCTACTGGAAGACTACTCAAAATGTTGCATTGTAATGCATACAATCCAGTTCACATATGATGAATTATAATCATGTTTTCTGTGCCATAGTGCTTATGCAATAATATACTTTTTGTTTGTGTTCCAAAAAGTAGTTGATTGTATTAATTTTACCTCTTATTGATTGGTTAATATTTTGAATTTAAAGTAGAATCTCACACAATTTGATTAAAAAAAAAAAGGTTTTCATTACATTATGACCACATCCTGCTCACTCCTAACATCTAACATGCTAGTCTGCTCTGTGCTTACTCTCTGCTTACTCACAGCAAATTTGTAGGGCACTTTTTATTGTCATTTACAATTTATTTCATTTTAAGCAATCAAAAAAGTGATATACCTCATAGCAAATCCAAATGTGTGTTCATAAATACTTGAATTTCATTAGTAGTATTTGGACAGATTGACATTGAAATGCTGAGTAGATGTATTGACCTAACATCAGTAGTAGTAGTACTTTGCTAAAGATAAAACCTTATGGAGAGGTGGGTAGTAGTGAGTTACATTTACTTCATTACATTTAGTAATTTGAAAAAATTTTACTTCTATGAGTAGTTTTATTGCACCATACGTTTTACTTATACTTGAGTAGAGTTGAAGAAGAAGAAACGCTCCTCTTACTCGACTACGTTCGGCTACACTTTGCTTGTTGCTTTTCTAATCATTTATTCTACACATTACATATTTAATTTTTTGCCAGAGAAATGCAGCCGGTGAAATGAGCAATAATCACATCACTTCTTTTTGACCAATCAGCCGCAATAACAATTACCATATGTAGTCACATGACCACACACAAACTGGCGGCAATCTGTCTCCAATGCTACAATAGAAGAGGATGAAGATCTCTGGCCTCATATACAAAGCACTGCAATAACAATTACTATATGTAGTCACATGACCACACACAAATCTTCAGCCGTGGTAGACAGGGAATAAAACCAAACAAAAAAAAAAAAAAAAAATGGCAGAGGCATCTGTCTCCAATGTTACAATAGAAGAGGATGAACACCTCTGGTCTCATATACAAAGCATGTTTCGCACACAGCTTCATACAACGGTGTCTTCTCTGTCTGCCAAAACAGAAAGACATTTTAGCAAATAAAAACTCAGCTTCTAACCTGAGGAAACATGTCGAGGTTGGTTTAGCTGTTTTATTTAATGTTGCAATATATAATTGGCATATATAATTAGCAAATAAGCCTGAAGTTTCTTACATTTGTTCTGATGAACACAGTTTATGGTAAAGTGAGACCTCTTGTTATTTTCTATCTGCTGAGCCTGCTGAGCTATTTGGAGGGCAACTGAACATAACTTATATCTTACACTGGAAACAGTTCACACTGTTCTAACATACATTCGTTACCTACAGTAGTTATTTGTTTTAAATTTGCTTCACTTTTATGTTGTGTAAAATTGAGATTAGGAAATCTGTGTTTCGTGTTCCTTAATTTGCTATTTTGTAAAGACATTTATTTTTACTCATTTATTTTATTTCATTAATTTAATTATTTGTAAATGCCAGAATTTGTACATTATTTAATCACTTACATAATTTCCATAAAATTGTACATAAAAAATAATAAAGATCGGACATTACGATGAAACAGCTATTCAGTACTTTAGTAGTCTTTTTACCAAATACTTTTTTTACTCTTACTTGAGTAATATTTTGGATGATTACTTTTTACTCTTACTTGAGTACAATTTTTGTTTACTCTACACACCTCTGATTATATGTGATTCTTCAAACCACAGTAAAACACAGAATCAAATTTGTCCTGCCAGTGGATTTTTGGGAGCTATTTGCCACTGCAGTCAGCTGCAGTAATCATCAGTGCAAACAAGGTTAGCACAGCAGGACTGTAAGATGGGGGTTGTATTGACACCTAGTGCTATATAAAGTCAATCTGAGCAGACAAATGCTGCTACAGTAGCACAGGAGGGTGGCTTTCTGTGCCGTCTGTGTGTTGCATGGCCAATGTAAGGGAACCACATTGCTATGTAGTGGCAGATGTTTAAAGGACATATCTGGATATGTTGGTATTTAAATATTTCTGAAATAATCATTTTAAATGGTTTAATCCACAAAAAAATCACAGGTATTGTTGTATTGTTTCTTATACTCTCATACAAATTTAGCCTGATCATACAGAAAACAGTGCATTTTGCCATGTGCAAACTTTATCAAAGGTCTTGGCATGTGTGTGATTGCAAAAAAGATTCATATATTGGGAGCAATACATAAAATAAATTATCAATTCAGTATGTACATATTACCAAAACACCATATTTATTTATTTTAAGAAAACCAACTTTTTGGTTAGTTTAGTGTGTGTGTGTGTGTGTGTGTGTGTGTGTGTGTGTGTGTGTGTGTGTGTGTGTGTGTGTGTCACGGACAGGTCAGGCCCTGAACTCACCACGCCCTTTATCTCCAGAGTTCTAATCACCGTCACCTGTCACCAATCAGCAGCAGCACATAAAAACCACACACTGCGCCTTACCCTGCGTTCACACCGAACGTGGCGAGAGCGTCACAGTTCGCTCTCGCCGCCCTGCCGTGTGAATTGCTAGTCTAATTTAATATATATATTTTTTATTATATTATTTTTCTTATTATTATAACATTAGAATCACGTACTAGACTTTGTTTTTAATTAAAATAACATTAATAATTAATACACCCGCTATCGCAATAATCAACCTCTCCTCCATTTCGCTTGGGAACTAATGTCGCCGGAACAAAAGTTACAGGACTGCATCCCGCGGAATCCTCCCAAGAGGAGGACCTCCATTTTAATTGGTTGCTGCTCAACCGCGTCATAGCTCATTACCCTAAAGTTGAGCTGATTTCAACTCCCTTCGCCGCCGCGCCGTGCCGCCCCGCGCCGCTCTTTGCCGCCGGCTCCCATTGAAAATTAATGACTTCCGGCGTCTTTGACGCTCTCGCCGCGTTCGGTGTGAACGCAGGGTTAGTCGGTGTCTGGCTTGTATCTAGGCTACTGTAAGAATATCCAGTTACTTACCTGTGCTCTCGTTTCCAGAAAGTGTTCCTGTTACAAACTCTGAGCAACTGTTTCCGGGCCGTTGTGGTGTGTTGCTGTGCTCCTCTCCAGATATCTTCTGTTTGGGCTTCTTGACACTTCTCTCTGTAAGATGAAAGTAAACCATACTGTTTACTTTCTCTTTGCTCTTCAGTTGATTCGTATCATTTGATATCTTGCAAGTGCCTGCTATAAAACTATCTCGGGTTCTCTGGTGAAATAAACTCACTCATCTTTATTACACTCACACTTTGTTACAGTGTGGATATGTGTGTGGATTCACATGAAGGTTGTCTTATGACTTCAGTAACAAGTAGAGAACATATTAGGAAATAAATAAATGGCCTCTGACATTAGTGCTTATGTATATGCTGATCACTGAACACTTCCTAATGTATTAGAAGTTGATGTTCCTTGCAGAGATGGTTTCCCCTGTAGTCTAATGATGGGCTAATTATGATAGACTACTGATTTCAGATGACCCTTTAGAAAGATGTTAGGTGTTAGGTCTGCTTCTGTTGTGCCAAGACCTTCAATTCTATTGAGTCTTCTATTTTTTTTAAGCTATCATTTGGGTCTGAAATAAAAATATAAAATTTCATTTAAGGACAATGTCCATGGTTCTAGATTTTGGGATCACTCCATACCCATAGTAAAATATTTCTAGTCTCATGAACTGAACTGAGCTTTCTCATTACAAGCTAGACTTTTGTTTTTTCTGTTTCTCCCAAAGGTGACTTAGGAGAAACAAAGAGACACAGCACAGACACACCATGAGTCTGACGTAAGAAAACATTTGAGAAATCTGAAACATACTGTAAGAGTTCACCACTAGATGGCACTGTTTTTGTGTTGTTTTTTTGTCATTTTTGTTTGTAGACTCAGTTTCCCAGAAGACACCTCGGTCAGGTGATGAGTGCTCACCTGAACCGAGGTAGCTCATTAGATGTTCTATAAATAGCGGTTTGTTCTGGGAAACTGGGTCGAGCATTTATGTTAAGTGGGCTTTTGTTTGGTTATGGTCTGTTTTAGTGTGTTTGTTTTAAGTTGGCATATGGTTTGTGGAGATGTCTTTGTTAAATGTATTAGTTTGTATCTTAGTCTGTTTTGGTTTTTCCATGTGTGAGTACCACTTTAGAATGTTTAGTTCTTAGTCTGTCCTGCTACTAACATGATACTAACCTGCCTAGTTCTTAGTCTGTTTAGTCTCCTATTTTGTCTAGTCTCCACGTCTGTTTAGATCTTAGTCTGTTTAGATACTAACCTGCTTAGCCACTAACCTGCTAGTTCTTAGTCTGTCCCCTACCTAGTCTGCTGTGTACCCAGTCTGTTCATCCCTTAGACCTTTGGCTACTCGTCTGTTCATCCCTTAGACCTTTGGCTACTCGTCTGTTAGCAACTAGTCTGATTAGCTATCATCCAGCCTAGTAGCTAGTGAGCGTAACAACCAGTAGGCTAGGTTTCTGTTCGGCTTAGCTAATCCTCCTGTCTTGTTGTATATTGGTCTGTCCATATTATTTGGTTAATACTGTTGTGTGTGTCGTGCTCCAATTAGTTAGCCAACATCCGTTGTTTAAAGTTCATGTTTTGTTTGATTGTTTTACATAACCCTCTGCGTTTTATGCCTGCCCTTCTTAACCCACGGCTATCACCATGAGCCATCATGAAGCAAAAATGAGAAATAATTTTATTTAACATATCAAAAATCCTCAATTATTAGCATACAGTGATGAGCCAAAACTAGCACCACCTATGACCAGTGTCCATACTCACCTCTGTCCACTACAAGATTAAACAATATAAAAAATATGATAGTTTACTATATTACTGTAATAATATTTAACATTAAAAATAATAGTTTACCACAGATTTGTAGATCTCTCCCATATGTAAAAATAAATACATAAATAAAATTTAATGTGCAAAATACAATAAACATTAGTATTGTGTAAATGTACAATTCACACAATATAACAAACACCAGCAAATTAAATCACTAAATGATACTGATGCAAAATGTCACACAACCTGACAAGTTACACAGGGGGGTTAGGGAGGGGTGGTGCAGGAACAGGCCAAGAAAAGTTATTTCTCATGAGCTACATCAATCTTATTTTGTGGTGGATGTTCAACTGGTTTGTCCAAAGTCTGCATCTCCAGTTGCTTAGGATGTAAAGGAACAACAAAAATGTATTCAAAACATTTTAGTTTATCTAAACACCATTCAGCTACTCCATTCTCAACTGTATGAAGGTCGAGAGGTGGGCTCAATTATGCTTTACAGGCTAGTGCTTACCTGCCTGATGATGTGGTAGTGATGGAGACTCAGGAATAGTGATGGAAAGTTTGGATAATTTTAGTGACACAGTTCTTTGAATCTTGTTCTTGAATTTCGTTTTTTTGATCAGAAATAAAATAAAATGTTACATTTTCAAAAGACAGACCCGCAGCATGTCTACGTGTAACCCGCTGAGGAATTAAGGGGTTAAAATTCTTTTGGAAGTATGACAGTGTAGTGTAGATGGCATGCACTGTCTGATATGAATGTTGTTTGTAAAGTTGGTATTCTACTAATTCTGTGAAGTTGTTTTATATTAAAATGTATGGTCATATCTAAAAATGAAAGGAAGAGAGTGTAGTGCATGCGCATGGACTTGGCCAATCGGAGCAGAGCAACGGAAAAAGACTGCGTAAGACAGCAACCCGGAAGTGGAGGACTTACCAAGAAAGAGGGAGAGAGACTTCCTCCTGCGTGAATGGAGTGACACAAAACTTTGCAAAAGAGAAAGCGTAACGCGCGTTTTCTATAAGATTGATAGTAAATGGTCGTCAGAATGATAGTAAACTTTTGGTTGTGTAAAATGCGGATATCCGGAAACTAGTTTGCGGCGTGTTTGACTGCTTCGTGGTTAGCTCCACGCTAATCCAACCAGATTGTGCCAGCAAGACTCGCCTGTTGCAGTTCGTGACTTTCTCGAATGACCGACGGCGCGAGGACAACGCGTTGTGCGCCGACTTTTTCCGTATGAACTGTAAGCAAGCGAGGAGAGTTACGTGGAGGAGCATAAGGAGTGAGTACAAGAGAGAGAGACTACGAATTGACCATTTTGTTCATGCCAACGTGGTGAGTTGCCATTTTATTTTGTGTTGCACCACTGGCATGAAGCAGCCATTTTGGGTTTTACAGGCCTCAACGCTCACAAGCACCAATTCAGGCCTGCTACTAGAACTTTCTTTAAGAGTTTAAGTGAAATGGTGTGCCGGCTTAGTTTAAGCTTAAAAAAGGGCCCATAGTTAGTCTAATAAGGTTGACTGAAAAACTATTGGATGTTTATTTGCATGTTGAATTGAACTAAGTTATTTTGTGAAATAAGCCAACTTTATATTTTCTTTTCTGTGGGGATAACAAATGGGAATACATTGATAAACATTTTATTTGTTTCATTGAATTAATTTGTTTGATAAACACTTATCTGGCTGTTTATATTTTTATTAAGAATACGAGCAGTGAAAAGAGCAATACTGAGTGGCGTACTTTTGTAATGTGTGTGTGATACTGAAATAGCCTCTTTGAAAAAGCAATTGAAAAGACTTGAGCAGAAGTTGGTGGGACAGGAGAAAAGCTCCTCAAACTGCTCGACTATTGCTTTGCTGATAGACACCTCTGGAGATGTCACCCGGAGGGGTCATGATGGGCCCACAGCAAAAATTTGTTATCGATGTGAATGGTCACTTTTCTGCTGCATGTAGAAATAAAGAGAACCAATCCAAAGTAATTCAAAGACTTATCTGTTCCCTTCATAGGAAGGATCAGACCACCCTACCAAAGAGTGATAAGGACAGCCAAAATGTTTGTCTTCCAAACAGGGAGTCATGAATGCTTCCAAAGTTAGTGAGTTGCCTAAAGGATTAGTAGGCCCTACCTGGTGTCAGTGAAAAGTAAATGGACAGTTCTGCAAAGCTCTTCTGGATAGTGGTTCGCAAGTGACAATTATCTTTGAAGAATGGTATAACCGGCATCTGAGTGATGTCCCTATTCAACAAGTGTTGGGATTAGCAATATGGGGCTTAAGTGACTCGAGCTATCCATATAAAGGATATGTAATTGTGACAATGGAATTCCTGGCTGAGGTGACAGGCAAACCTGAAACTATTTCTGTGCTAGCTTTAATATGTCCTGGTCCCAAGAGCCCAGATCAGACACCAGTCATTTTAGGGACTAATGCAAGTTTATTTACACGATTGGCCACACTATGTAGAGAAGCCCCAGGGGTTGACCTTTCCCAGAATTTAGGTATTAAGATCAGTGGTCAGAAAGAAACTACTGAAACACCAATTGCATCTGATGATGCTGGCTGTGTACAGTGGGTAGGTCCAAATCCTTTGACACTATCCCCATGTAGTAGTAGATGTGTAGAATATCGTGTGAAGTGGAAATCTTCACCCGCCAGTTACCTGTTCATGATCGAAGCCTCTGACACTGATCCGTTGCCAGCAGGTGTTCTCCTACAACCAGTTGTCCTGTCCAAATCAGCGGTACAAAAAAGAAAGTTTCCTTGTAAATGTTCAAAATGAAACACAGAGGGAAGTTGTGATTCCAGTGTGGAAAGTAATGGGCCGTTTACATCCTGTGGACCCTGTTATTCAGAGGACTTGAATACCTCTAAGAGTCTTGACATGCGTCTATTGAACTTTGGTGATTCCCCTGTTCCAGAAGCGTGGAAAACCAGGTTATGTCAAAAGTTAGTGGAAAGAGTTCATGCTATCTCCATACATGAATGGGATGTGGGATTAGCCCATGGTATCGATCACCACATTAGATTAACAGATTCCCGGCCTTTTCGTGAGCGTTCGCGCCGCATAGTCCCTGCTGATATTGAAGATGTCAGGAAACACCATCAAGAGCTGTTAGCAGCTGGAATCATTAAAGAGACGAGGAGCCCGTATCATCACCAATCGTGATAGCTCGTAAGATATCTGGTAATATAAGGATGTACAAAACTCTGTGGGGCTGCGGCCCTCTAGGAACTGAGTTTGAGACCCCTGACCTAGAGGGTTTAAAACCCATAGCTTTTGCCAGTAGGAAAATTTCATCTTCAGAGAAGAACTACCTAATTCATCAGTTGGAGTTTTTGGCTTTGAAGTGGGCAGTCGTGGACAAGTTTCATGACTATTGTTGTAAATAAAAATAAAATCTTCTGGAAATAACCAGAGCATTAGATGACCAAGGAATCAGGAGACTCAGAGCCAGGGTTCAGCTGGAGAAGATAGTATATTTTGCTTGCAAGCGTCAATCAGTCAGCCTGGGCAATGAAATCCAAACATAAATGGCAAAACACCCATTTTATACTAAGATGTAAACATGGACCCAAGGCCAAGAAATAGAAAAACAATGGTAGAAAAATACAATCAAGATTAAAAACATCATGTGAGAACTAAGTAAACAGGAGCACTTACTAAGTAAACAAGGACACTTATAAAG
The DNA here is from genome assembly GCA_011419295.1 of Clarias macrocephalus. Taxonomy (NCBI): domain Eukaryota; kingdom Metazoa; phylum Chordata; class Actinopteri; order Siluriformes; family Clariidae; genus Clarias; species Clarias macrocephalus. The sequence goes on along the minus strand of JAAGKR010007762.1, from coordinate 21,029 downwards.
ATCACGCTGACATAAATCCATTCTTAATGATTGTACCATATTCATATAAAAAATTAAGGAAAATTTGAAATAAATCCCTCAATTCCCCCCTGTGAATGCCCTAAAAGCATTCATAACAGCAAGCTTAACCTTTTGAAACATGTCTTACAATCTGTAATCACTGGCCAGGCGATTACCCATTTACATATTCTATAGTGGAATAGGACTTACACTTCTAATCCGCGTACCGTGCATAAAATAAGGAAAAGTATTAATAAAATACATCCAATAATAAAATAACATAAATACATCCAATCAAAGGTAGGCATTAGGCCTGGAAGTCAACATTATTGTATTTCCTGCTATTTGGGTGTGTCTTATGATTTTGGAAACACACGAACAACAGCAACGAATAGCCACATAAGCTAACAGAAGAACGAAAAGGAAAACCATGAAAACTAATAGAATTTCACGGCCATATATCCACCAGGAACCTAGCCAGGCCCCTAGACCATCACTGTTAACTTGATCAATATGTATGACATGATCACGTAACTCCTCTAAGTCTTTAATATACTGAGTTAGGTTTAAGGTAGGATGTAGAATGTCTGTACAACATTCAGGGCCTACAACTGCACAGGTACCCCCCTGTTGTGCTAAGATGTAATCTAAAGCAACTCGATTTTGCTAAATCATCATGCGATGTGATTGTAGTGTAGTAGATATCACACCTAGGGCTTGGGCAGTGTCATTAGCCAATTTCTCAACTTCATGAGATAAGATACGGATCTGATCCAAACTAACCATAATACCATAATTAGGAATAAGAGCACTGAGTGATCTACTCCAGAAAGTCTGACTACATGTGAAATATTCAACACATAGACGAGGGTCATTAGCTGCGAATGATATAAGAAGAATAGTCCTTTTAAGGTTATAAGAGCGTGTGTGAAGTTGATAACTCACTGGGCACTTCTGTTCATTACCACTAAATGTAAATATAGCATCAACTTCAGAATAGGATCCTCTCAAAGCTCTTCTCCCAGAGCCACCCAAACTGACCCTATTTAGGAGGTAACACCACTTTACAGTGAGAAGCTTGAGTCCAGGTCTTACGTCCCTGACATAGAACTGCTGAATCGGTTACCAAAATAACTTGGAAAGGTCCTTTCCATTTCGCCTCCAGTGGACCAGCAGTGTAATTTTTGATCATCACCCACTGTCCTGGTACAATGGCATGACCTCCCTTTTCAGGTGAGGTCCATGCCTCCAAAACACGCTGTTGAGCAGCACTGACTGCATCAGTGAGTTTTTCACAATACTTCAACAGCGCATCAGAGGTCAGATGAACATCTGCCTGTCTCAAATCAAGTGAGCCTGGCAATGCCATGGGTCGACCAGTTATGATCTCATATGGGCTGAGACAAATCCCCCTTGTAGGAGATGACCGAACGCTGCACAAAACAGCTGGCAATGCATCTACCCATGACACTCCACTCTGATGGAGCTTGGACAATCGTAGCTTTAGTGTCTGGTTTTGACGTTCAACCTGCCCAGAAGCCTGGGGCCTATAAAGGCAGTGAAGCTTCCACTGAACATTCAACAACTTCATGACTTCCTGCACAACCTGTCCAGTGAAATGAGTTCCACGATCCGAATGAATGCATTCGGCAATTCCCCAGCGAGGGAAGAAGTCCTTGACGAGTGATTTTGCAGTGTGCAAAGCGGTGCCTGTTTTAGTTGGGTAGGCTTCAACCCAGCGAGAAAATTGGTCAACCACCACCAACACATCCCGCTTACCTTGACACGGAGGAAGGGTGATGTAGTCGACCTGCAGGTGTTTGAACGGACCTGCTGGCGCTGGGGTGTGGGCTGCAGGAGTTAGTACTCCAGCTGCACTGTTGTTAGCCTGACACAGAACACAGCGCTTTACAACATCAGATGCATGTGTGTGGAACTTTGAATTCCACCATGTAGAAGAAAATCTGTGAACCATTGTCTGAACACCCACATGTCCTAAACTGTGAATTTGTTGGGCCAAGTATGGCAGCAGGGGCAACATATTTACCTCCCTTTGTCCAAGCACCAGCAGAGTCTAGGCTTGCCCCCTTATCAACCCAGGACCACACTTCTAGTGCAGGAGCATTAGCATACATGTCCATCAGGGAAGATCGAAGTTGTTGTGACTCAATCTTCACATCAGCAGAGGTCGAGGTTTTGATGGCTGAAATTGTGATAGCAGGCAGCCTGCATGCAGCTTTGGCCGCAGCATCAGCCAGGGCATTTAGGCTCTCACAGCTTTCATCTCTAAAAAGAATGAGGCGGAGGGGGAGGATGCAAACCAGTTGACATTGCCTGGAAGGCCCGTTTCAAGAGCTGAATGATCTGCCCTGCCACGTCAGGCGAAAGAGCTCCACCCCTCAAGTCAGGCTGGGAAACCCCAGAGTCAAGAGCACATTTCTACTTTTTCATGTCTGCCTTTCGCTTCCGGCAAGCCTTGTACCAATGTCCAGGCTTATGACAATAGCGGCAGACATCACGTGGAACAGATGGAGCGTTTTCCACATCAACAGCAGCTTGCATCAAAGCAGACACATGTGTTTTCACATTACAATCTCTTTCATATGCTGAAAGACTGTCATAGATCATTAAGTGTGGACTTCCGCCATTCAGGTTTCAGAAGCCGCAACACCTTGCGTAACTCAGCACGTAAGCCATCAGCCCACTGCGCAACGGTAATTCGGCTGGCTATCACCTCGTCTGTGGAGCTCAAACCATTCCCACCATACAACATAAACACCTGGGCATAGCGCTGAGTGTATTCAAGGACAGACTCATTTTTTGCCTGCTGGCAATCCACAACTTTACGCCAGCATTCATTACAGTCCACAAAATCCCGAATAATCATAAGAAGGTCATCAGAACACTTTTGCACAGCTTTTGCCGAAGTAAGCTTCTGCCTGTCCTCACAAGACTGATAATAAGCTCTTAACTTATCTACTTCTGAGCGCAGAAAAATCTGGGAACATATGGCAATCACATCCAGAGGGTGGAAATTATACAACTGAATTTTACGCTGCATCTGCGTTAAGAAACGGCCCATGCCCATCTTTCTCGGATGTTTAAAGTCTTTTGCCATATGATCGACTTCAGCAGGACTCAACGGCTTGTATGTGATTGTTACTTTTGAGTCTTCATCTTTTTTAGAGCGAGACTCTCTCACAGCCATCGGAGCCACGCCGATGAGTGCTGGATCTAAGCCAGGGTCTGAATCCTCAAACTCTGACTGCTCTCTTAATTGTATATCATAGCCAAGATTAGGAAAAGATTTTGATTAGCGCATTCCTGCGCAAGTTTACTGATCTTTTCATCACTCTCACACTTCTCACAATCCCTCTCTGCAGCGAGTGATTGTATTAGAAAAGCATGCCACTGCCTAAATACTTGAACTGCAGCTTCAAGGTCTTTATGCTGCACACACCTTTCCAAAGCAGAAAAACACTGCTCTCTAGTCCATTTATCCTCATCTTTAACCCCAAGAAATTTGCATAGCTTCAACTTTTTCTTGGTACACAATTTATCCAACGTCTGCCCCAATTCCTTCTCAAAACAGGAATCATCAGCATAGGGCAGGGATTCACAAACTAGTGAGGACCGCCGTCCGTCACACTTAGGATCCTGAAAACACGTTGCCATATTGTTAAACAATATTAAGGCTAACTCATTCCGTACTGAGAAAACTACACGTTAGACTTTTACTGATTCCTCCACAGTCATCTAGCAGCAAGGATTTTTTTACAGGATGGAACTCACCCGTGCTGTGATGCACAGGACCTCAAGGGACTAGAGTCAGAACTTAGGCAGATGATGATGTCGCCTGGATCAGTCGTCACGTCACAGTCGTCAGATGGAGACCATCACTGTCCCACCGGAGTCGCCAGGATTGTTGTAAATAAAAATAAAATCTTCTGGAAATGATCAGAGCATTAGATGACCAAGCTATCAGGAAACTCAGAGCCAGGGTTCAGCTGGAGAAGATAGTTTATTTTGCTTGCAAGCGTCAATCAGTCAGCCTGGGCAATGAAATCCAAACATAAATTGCAAAACACCCATTTTATAAGATGTAAACATCGACCCAAGGCCAAGAAATAGAAAAACAATGGTAGAAAAATACAATCAAGGTTAAAAAACATCATGTGAGAACTAAGTAAACAGGAGCACTTACTAAGTAAACAAGGACACTTATAAAGATCACGCTGACATAAATCCATTCTTAATGATTGTACCATATTCATATAAAAAATTAAGGAAAATTAGAAATAAATCCCTCACTATCTATATGGGGCTAAGTTTACGGTTCGCACCGACAACAACCCTCTAACTTGTGTGCTGACCACGGCTAAGCTGAATGCTACTGGGCATAGGTGGCTTGCAGCCTTAGCGACATATGATTTTAACATCCAATACCGCCCTGGTAGAAACAATGTAGATGCTGACCTACTTTCATGAAACCCACCAGAGGATGATTCTTCGGGTGATTGGGAAGACATCCCATCACCTGGGGTGAAAGCCATCTGCCAACGGGTGGAAGTTGAGACAGTGGAGGTGTCGCCGTAGTATGCAATTGAGCTGGGTGCATCGCCAGAGTGTATACCTGACTCTTATACCCATCCTGTGCACTGGAAGGTCTAATAGTGAAGGTCTGGAGACACTAACCAAACAGGACCTTAGACAGGCACAAATAGCTGATTCGTGCATTGGACTAGTGATTAAAGCTGTGAAGCATGGCAAGTGGCTGGAGGACAAAAGCCTGCCGCCTGAACTGATGTTAAAACGAGAACAGAACAGACTAGTGTTCCAAGGTGGACTGTTGCATCGAATAAGTAAAAAGCCCTTAGGAGTAGAAATCAAACAGTTAGTTCTGCCATCCAAGTATGTACCTGTCATTCTAAAGTCCTTGCATGACGGCATGGGGCACTTGGGACAAGAGCGGACAACTGATTTATTAAGAACCCAATTTTTCTGACCCAAAATGTCCAGTGAGATTGAGAGGTACATACAGAATTGTGGGGCATGTATCGCATGAAAAAGTCCAGTGCAGAGAGCACCTTTGCACCAGATAACAAGTAGTGGGCCTATGGACCTAGTCTGTATTGACTTTTTGTCTCTTCAGCCTGACAGTAGAGGAATGAATAGCATACTCTTAGTGACTGATCATTTCACTAGATGTGCTCAAGCATTTCCAACCAAGAATCAAAAAGCCTTGACAGTTGCTAAGATACTGATCGAGAGATTCTTTGTTCACTATGGACTACCAGCAAGGATCCACTCAGATCAAGGGCGTGATTTTGAGAGTCGGTTGATAAAAGAAACCCTGAAGATTTTCGGTATACGAAAGTCTAGGACAACACCGTATCATCCACAAGGTGACCCGCGACCCAAGAGGTTCAATAGAACACTCCTGTCAATGCTTGGAACATTGAGTACACGGAAAAGGTGTCAGTGGAGTCAGCATGTTGAATACTTGGTCGATGCATATAACAGCACCAAATGCAATGCCACCGGCTATTCTCCCTACTATCTCATGTTCGGGCGGGAAGCAAGGTTACCCATTGATCTGTGTTTCGGGGTATCCCCTGACGATGACAAAATCCGTCATTCCCAGTATGTAGCCAAATTAGTTGAAGAGCTGAAAAGTGCATATCGTTTAGCTACGGCGACAGCAAATAAGACACATCAGCTAAACCAGAGAAACCATGATAAAAAAGCTGAATTTCCAAGTGCTAAAGGCGGAAGACCTTGTTTTAGTAAAAAACTTGGGCTTGATCCGGGGGCTGAGCTCTTAGAGGGGACTGCTGGAGAAGAAGGTGAAGTGGAGATGGAAGTTATTGAGAGTCCTCATTCTAATCCAGTTTCAGAGTTCAGTGAGGTTGTTGGGGAGAATATGGAGATGCAGTTGCCAGAGAGGGTTGATGTGGTTGAGAAGAGGAGGGTTAAGCCTGTCCTTAGACTTACCTATGACAAGCCAGGTAGAGCAACCGACCAACCCATAACTATAGTTCACAGGGGGATAGTAATTAAGATTGGGTGTAATTAAGGTTCCTTAACAAGAACTTTACAAGTTTGATTCTTTGAAGCTAAATAGGTCCTGATGAGAGATCTGATGAGGACATCAGCCATTTAGATAGGGGGAGGATGTAACCCGCTGAGGAATGAAGGGGTTAAAATTCTTTTGGAAGTATGACAGTGTAGTGTATTTGGCATGCATTTATGTATACTGTCTGATATGAATGTTGTTTGTAAAGTTGTTATTCTGTTATAATGGTTATGTTATTTTTATGTTTAAAACGTATGGTCATATCTAAAGATGAAAGGAAGAGAGTGAAGTGCATGTGCGTGGAATTGACCAATCAGAGCAGAGCAATGAAAAAAGACTGCATAAGACAGCACGCAACCCGGAAGTGGGGGACTTCCCAAGAAAGAGGGAGAGAGACTTCCTCCTGCGCGAATGGAGTGACACAAAAGTTTGTAGAAGAGAAAGCGTAACGCGCATTTTCTATAAAATTGATAGTAAATGGTTGTCAGAACGATAACCAAAAGTTTACTGTGTAAAAGCGCAGATATCCGGAAATGGAGTCGCAAGTAAGAGAACCCAGGATGCCCCTTTATAGGGTCTAACAATAGATCAAAGGGAGCGTTACATACGTACACAAATTACAATGCAGCTAAGGACATATTATGATAAACAGATTGAGCAGCTCACCTCTCATATCTTCTGGTCTGAATCGTTCATTTATTTACGCTATTAGCATCTATGAGAGTCACGTGACAAAAGAACGAATGATTCGGACCAAAAGACTCATAAGAACAGTTCTGTTTCCTGTGTAATGCACTGCATAGCGTCTATGGGGGTTATGTGACAAAAGAACGAACGACTCGAACTAGTGATTTATTAGAGATTTATAGCATCTATGGGAGTCACGTGGCAAAAGAACGAACAAACTGTTCGAACGACTCGAACTAGGGATTCATTAGAAGAACCGCTCAATTCTGTTTCCAATGTAACTACTTATTTCTGTTTCCTGTACATAACCTACAGAAGTTTTGCGATGCTTTGCACATGCTCACCGTAGAAAATGAACGAATCAGTCTCTGAGATGACTCGTTTTTTGAGTCACATTAAAGACTTGAAAAGAAAGACCCATCCCTACTCTGGAACCATCTCCTGCATATTCTTTGTTGAGATTCTTGTTCTCCTCAAAGGTCTCTGAGGTGGCATGCTTCTAAAAAGTACTCAGTTAAAGTAATGTATATAGTTACCAAGATAACCTTTCCACAAACAAACATATTGGTCTTTATTTATAGAATATAATTAACTGATGTCTCAGTTAGGACTTTGGACAAGGCAGGGTACACCCTTGAGATGGTGCCAATCCATTGCAAGTCACATACACACACTCATTTACACACTATGGGCAATTTGGGTATTCCTTTGGACTGTGGGAATAAATTGAAGTACACATAGGAAACCCACCAAGCACAGGGAGAACATGCATACTCCCTGCACACAGAGGCGGGAATCGAACCTGGACCCTGGCGGTGCGAGGTGGCAGTGCTAACCACTAAGCCACTGTGCAGCCTATCACTGACCCATAACATTAAAATGCTAAATATTATGCTGCATTTTAAGGAGTGTTGCCTGTTTTTGCAGCAGTTCTTGCTGTGTGCTGCACTTTTCTCCTGATGATTCTGAGTGCATGGAGGGTCTTCTCACTTGGCATCAAATCAGTTGTAGTTGTTGGAGGTCTTCCTCCCAAAGGTAGCAAGAGCTGAATTCTAATTCGTCTTCCGCAGATAGTTCCATCTTTCAGAAACAGTCTTGCATGGGTAGTCTGCAGACAGAGCATCTTTGATGAACTTTCAAATTCCACAACCTTGATTGGTGAAGTTTCTTTGGTCACAGTTTGTACTGTGGTATAAGCCAGTGCTTGAAGCACATGCTTGAGACTTATATGTCTGATGATGACCATGTTGAGCTGATGCCAGTGCTTGGAGCGAGGGTGCACACCATGACACTTTGTGTTTTGAGTTGGTCATGCAAGGCCATGGTAAGAACAAAGCTCTAACAGGCACCATCCATCCTTGTTGATATTCTGGACCCAAGCAGATGGGGAAAATGTGTGTGTGTGTGAGAGAGAGAGAGAGAGAGAGAGAGAGAGAATAACAGAGTGTTTAATCAACCTCACTTAAGCATTTCTTCACTTCTTTCTTTTTTTTAATCCTTTAAAAAAAATTTAATTAAATTTTATTAAATTTTATTTGTATAGCGCTTTTAATAATTGACATTGTCACAAAGCAGCTTTACACAATCAAAAGAATTAAGTTTTTATGAAATGTGAATGTGTATGAATCAAAATGATAAGATTGTCCCTAATGAGCAAGCCGAGGGAGACGGTGGCAAGGAAAAACTCCCTGAGATGGTAATAGGAAGAAACCTATTACCATGAGAGGAACCGGACTCAACAGGAAACCCATCCTCATTTAAGTGAAAACAGATGGCAGGGATTGATCTGCATAATACTGTGTAAGACTGGTAGTTCAGCATAACAGGAGATGTGTTTAATTAAATGGAGTCCAGTTTGTTCCTGGAGACTCAGGTAGACTGTAGGAAATTCCAGTCCTGAACTATTGAGCGACTGAAGTCACAGGTCCCCATAGAACAGCTGTCTGCATCAGTCGAGGACAGGACCGTCTTCGTGGAAATGTAGAACCATCTCCAGCCATCACACGCATTCCAGGCAGACCACATGGGGCATCCATGTGACGAGATCCCCAACCAGAAGCAGTACTTCAGGACGAGTTAGACAGGTCCAGAGGGCAGAGGGGTCTGGATCACTGGCAGCTTAGGAGTGACATGTATAGCTCGACAGAGAGACAGGGAGAGGGAAAAGGAGAGAGCAGAAGAGGAGAGAGCAGAAGAGATCAAGAGATGGCAGTTACGTATGGTCACAGTCAAACAATGTATAAGGTGAATGTATATTTAGTCCAAAGTGCAAGCAGGGACTCCGGCAGGACTAACTATAACAGCATAACTAAAAGAAAGAGCCAGAAGGAAACACAGACATGAGGGCTCCCTAAGATGTAAAGCAACCAATCACCTCACCGTCAACAAACCTGAGTGATCAATGTAACTGGGGAAGACAGCATCTAAACATACCAGTTCACCATAATATTCTACGTCCATGAGTGCCCCAGATCTGCTTCTTTACCTAAGGCTAATCTATTTACAAAAATGCTTGGCTAAATAAATAGGTTTTTGGCCTAGACTTAAACACTGAGACTGTGTCTGAGTCCTGAACATTAATAGGAAGACTATTCCATAACTTTGGGGCTTTGTAAGAAAAAGCTCTGCCCCCTGCTGTAGTTTTAATAATACGTGGTACTGACAAGCAGCCTGCATCTTTTGATCGAAGTAGGTGTGGCGGATCGTAAGACACTAGTAGTTCACTCAGATATTGCAGAGCAAGACCATTTAATGCTTTATACATCAAAAGTAGTACAGTGGAACCTCAGATTGCGAGTAACATGGTTTACGAGTGTTCCGCAAACCGAGCAAAGATTTTTAATAAATTTTTAATCGGAAACCGAGCAAATATTGGTTTACGAGCGCCGAGTATCATGTATCACGCGCGACTCTTATTTTGACACCGAGCGTCACTCTTGCGCTGCGGAATTCTTTCAGCGTCTCTTGTGTGTGCGTGCGCATAATTTGCCACCGACACACACACGCAAACACCCTGACACACGCACAGACGCACAGACGCTCTCTCGCCTTTTCACCCCCTCCCCGGCTTCACAAACACACAAACTCTGATCTGTCGCGATTCTTTTTAAAGGTAAGGTGCTGGTTCATTTTTTTTTTTTTTTTACTTTACAGCAGTGATTCCATTAGTATGCTCATGCCAGTCTCTTTTTTTTTCTTTTTTTCCTGTTAAAACGGTGTTTCCATTTTTTGTGTGTGTGTGTGTGTGTGTTTGTTGTGAAACTTAAAAAGCGAGGTGGGGAGAGGGAGGAGGAGTGTTACTGTGTAAAATGAGGCGAGGGAAGGGGCTAATTCCACACACACACACACACACGGCGCCTGCGCGCACCAAATGAAACACTTATCTATCGGGATTTATTTGTACTTTATTTGTAGGTAAAGTGCAGATTAATTTATTTTATTTTCATTTTATAGATTGTATTCATTATTTTTATGTATTTAATTTTTAGGGCTGTGGAACGAATAATTTGAGTTTTCATTATTTCTTATGGGAAAATGATGATTTTGTTTACGAGTGTTTTGGAACATGAGCCCACTTCTGGAACAAATTATGCTCGTAATCCAAGGTTCCACTGTATCTTAAAATCAATGCGAAATTTCACAGGGAGCCAATGCAATGTGGATAAGATAGGGGTGATGTGCTCGTATCTTCTGGTTCTAGTAAGGACTCTTGCTGCTGCATTCTGTACTAACTGAAGCTTGTTCATACACCTAGTTGAACAACCAGACAGTAAGGCGTTACAATAGTCCAACCTAGAGGTGATAAAAGCATGAACTAGTTTTTCTGCATCATTTAGTGACGATATATTTCTTGTCTTGGCAATATTTCTGAGGTGAAAGAATGCTATCCTGGTAATATTATCTACATGTGCTTCAAATGAGAGGCTGGAATCTATAATTACACCAAGGTCTTTTACTGTTGCACTTGATGGACCAGAAAGGCCATTTAAAGTCACAGAGTGATCAGAAAGCTTACTTCTAGCTGCTTGTGGTCCTATGACTAGAACTTCTGTCTTATCAGGATTAATTAGAAGGAAATTAATTAACAACCAATCTCTTATGTCCTGCACACAACTTTAGTGAACTGTTTTTTCTTATCTGGTTTTGCTGAGATGTATAATTGTGTGTCATCAGCATAACAATGAAAACGAATACCATGTTTATGAATTATGTTGCCCAGAGGAACTATGTAAAGGGAAAAAAGCAGTGGGCCTAAACCTGAACCCTGTGGAACACCAAACACCACTTGAGAACATGAGTAATGGTCACCATCTGAATCTACAAACTGATAACGATCAGTCAAATAGGATCTGAGCCACAAGAGGGCTGTTCCCTTAATTCCCCCTACATCTGTGAATGAGAATACTATGATCAAAAGCTGCACTGAGGTCCAGTAACACAAGTATAGTGATGCAACCCTGATCAGAGGCCAATAGGAGGTCATTTACTACTAACAAGTGCTGTCTCTGTGCTGTGATGAGGCTTAAATTCTGACTGATACAGTTCGTTTATGCTATTTCTTTGTAGATATGAACATAGCTGCTGTGATACTACCTTTTTTAGAGATAAAGGGGAGGTTTGATATCGGCCTGTAATTGGAAAGCTGACAGGGGTCAAGGTTAGGTTTCTTGATTAGCGGTTTAATAACTGCTAATTTAAAGGATTTGGGAACATACCCACTGCTGAGTGAACAGGTAATTACTTTCAACAGGGGTTCTGTTATTGCTGGAGCTATCTACTTGAGAAAATGTGTCGGTATAGGATCTAATATACAGGTTGACGATTTTGAAGAAGAGATGAGTGAAATTAGTTCTCTCACTTCAAGGGGAGTAAAGTATTCTAGGTTCTGATGTGGTGTGGTTAGCTTTTCCATCTTTTTAGTCGCATTTTGATATGGGGGTGTGGGGAGTTCATGTTTTTATATTCTGTGCCAATACTCTGTACAGTATTTTATGAGAATAGTGCATTTGTAGCACACACAAATAAAAAAAAACAAAATTTACTAAATGTAATCTTAAATGTAATTTTAGGTAAATTACTACACTCTAAAAAATGCTGGGTTGTTTCTGTAAACACATTGTTGGGTTGTTCATGCTGGGTCAAAATTCTGGGTTATTTCGAGGACTGTAAACACATTGCTGGGTTGGGTAGTGCTGGGTTAAATGAGATGTAGTGGGTCATTTACACATGAACAACTGGTTGGGTTATTTTGACCCAACAACTGGTTTATTCTTTATTTCTCCAAACGACAGCCTGCAAAATGTTTGAAATATTACTCATATTGTGTCACAAAGTGTAGTTTTAAGAGTTGTTTAAGCGAGAATGTATGTGTGTACAGCTCAAAATATCAATCGGTTATTAAAGATAGCGTCTATTTAAAAAAGTGCCCCAACGATTTCGGAGATTTGAGCTCCACACAATCCTACAGTTATGTACAGTAGCCACCCAACATAGCCTCATCTTGGCAGAAACTTCTGAAAACGACCCATGGCTGTGGTGTCTCTGCAGTGGTTAAAAATTAAAACAGCGGATTTATTGGTTATAGTATAATATATCGCGGCTGTGAGAAGCATCCTGTACGCCTCGTTCTATTTGCACTATACCCCGAGTCCTCAAACCCTCGAGTGTGCACTTCCAAGTCAAGTCCGCTCTTTGCGGTCTTGGAATTGAGACACAGCATGAGGAACTTTCTGGATTCTTCATTTCTGAAGGGGGAGCACGCCACGTAATGCTGGCAGTATTTTATGGTAAGTTTATATAAATTTTTACCTACATTTTAAATGTTGTAGTTGTGGTAGGAGCTCATTTTCATGTTTTTTTCGCTTTTCCGCCTTTTTAGTCGCACTTTGATATGGGGGTGTGAGGAGTTCATGTTTTAATATTCTGTGCCAACAGTCGGCTATAGTGTATTTTATGATAAAAGTGCATTTGTAGCACAAACAAACAAACAAACAAAAATTTAATCTTAATCGTCGCTAAAGCTGTGTATGTGGAAAGTGTCTTGGCATATTTTATAATATTTAAAAGGTGTCAGAAGAAGCTATTGGGATATGTTTAATGACCGTCTTAATGTGTCTTTTAAAAACTGCTTGTGTTATTTTGACCCAGCAGTTGGTTTATTCTTTGGAAAACTTTCTGGATTCTTCACTTCTGACTGGATCATGCTCAGAGCAATCAGTATTTTATGGTAAGTTAATGTAAAATTTTTTTCTTTTTTTAGTAACTTGTGGTAGGAGCAAGCATATTTTATTGTTTAAAATAAATGCTTTGATATTAATATTGTGTGGGATTAATATTGTTTACCCATTCTGTTTTGTTATTCAAAAAATGAGAAAGCGTCATGGATAAGTCGTAGCCTTGAAACAAGCTTTTTCTTTATCCTTATAAAATATTTATTATAAGTTGTAAATTCACCATTAAATATCCTATTCATCTAGTGTTTATTGAGAATTTGAAAAGGGGTGAATGTTTTGTATTAAATCCAGATGGAACGCCTATCCTGTTATCCCTCACATGTTAAATAGTGAGGTAAATTATTCAAAAATATACACAAAATTCATGTTCATGTTATGTATTTTTGTGTATTGACAAGAGAAAAAATGTTTTGCATTAAATGCATATGTAGCTGTACATCCTTAACAAAAATGCTCAACGTAAATGTTAGTTATATTGCACTAAGTGATACTGTATAATCCATAGGTGGACCAACATGGTGAGGATGATATCTGCAAAATATGGAGATGACTGGAGCATTGTTCCATGTTGTGTTCCGTGGGGATGAGACAAGAGGGTCCTGACAGACCTTTTCCACTGTTGGAGGCAATGCTATTGATACAGACTCTTTGTTGAAGGCTGTTTTTTTGCCATTGATGTTAAGAAGTGTCTTCTCACCTGGGAGTTTCTCCAGCATACTGTAGATCACATTGATGGACACGAGTACTCATCTTGTGTTATTACATTTTTGAGGACAACACTTTTTTCAGCCAACATTTAATCAATATTTAAAAAAGTTTTATCATTTCTGAAAGGAACTTAAATAGTAATAGTTAAATAATGGATAGTTAAAAAATTAAGATGGGAAATATTTGTCATGTGGGCATTATAAGATTTGTATTGAAAACTTCTATATAAAAAGTATTTAAACATTGGATTAAATGCAAGAAAATGCAATTCAAATCAGATTTACAGGGGCCTCTTGTTTTTATTGTTTTACAGAGTATTTAAAATTTATTTTATATTTAACAAATGCCCACCTTGTGATTATATGCTTTTGTCTGACATTTTTGCCAAAATTAGGCACACTAAAAAATGCTGGGTTATTTTTACTACCCAAACACTGGGTTGCCTATGTTGGATAATTTTTCGGGGTTATTTACAGGGAATTGGGTACTTTTTGTTTAACCCAGCTTGCTGGGTTGGAGTTGGGTTAGCTAGTGACAGCTAACATCACAGACAAGACTGCCCCTCCCCCCAAAGTTCACCGGTGCATTCAGTGGCTGTGTCAGCTTTATGTCTTTTTTTTAGGCTTCCTCATCGAGCATTTAAGAGGAAATGTAAACGTTAAATATAAGGTCTGTATACACACTTTCACTCACCTATGACTGAATTTGTTCAATCTATGTAACATTTATTACTGTTACCATGTTGACGTTACACTCAAACTTTCAGCCTGGTCTGTGCTATAGCATGCTAGTTTATCTGACAATGGCTGCTAGCTAGCCAAACCAAAGAACCCCACCTGTGTGTGAAAGAAACTGCAAAAATGTCTGAGCTTTTTAGCTTTGTTTGTAGAATGCTTGCAGGGTGTATTAAGATGGTGAAGTGATGAATGAAGGCTAAACTGTTAACTGTAGTGCCAGCATGATGCAAGCATTTAGCTAGGTTGCTAGCGTTAGCAACCACATATAAAAAGTTGGGGTGTTGCAAAACACTAATCTTCTTACAAATATGCATAATAGCCAACCCTGTCAATTTTTCCATAAACTTTTACTTTCTTTAAATTTCTTTATTTCTAAGGTTGGAACGAACACCGTGGAATATCTCCAGCAGGTTGAAGTATCAAGGCCGTACCCCTACATCCTGATGTTGGGAAATAATGACCAGCACTGCTCTCAGGCATTAGTGCTTCTGAGTAATAGTATCTTAATGATGTCGCTGTTGAACTTGTTTTGTATTATTTTATCTTGTTCTTTTGAAAAATAAATATTTTTCTATGATTTGTACAATTACTTTGGTGTTTATTGCATATATGTATGGTTTGCAAAACTTAGAGTTTTTTTTTTTGTAATAGATCAGTATATCAAAGTAGTTTAACTGTTTAAACTGTTTTACCCATAGACATGTAAAACATAAAAATAATAATAACCTATTTGTGAGGTAGAATTAACCCAACATTATAGCTAAGTATGACCTAGCATTTGGATTTAATATTTTACCCATCTTGCTGGGTTAAATAAATAACCCATTTTGCTGGGTTAAATCAACATGTAGTTGGTCCAATATTTATCCAGCAGCAGGGTTAAAAACAACCCAAACTGGTTAACCCAGCATTTTTAGGGTGAGTTATTCACATTTTCTTATTCTGTGACAATCTATTTACATTATGTGAAGTTGTGTACATTTTGGGTCTTTTAAAAAATAAAAATAAAAATAAAAAATCTAATGGAATGTGGAACCCAACAAGAGTATTGATTTTACCCACTGACTGTGTCATATAAAATAACCCAGCATGTAAACATTAAATATAAGGTCTGTATACACACTTTCACTCACCTATGACTGAATTTGTTCACTGTATGTAACACTTATTACTGTTACCGTGTTAAAGTTACACTCAAACTATCAGCCTGGTCTGTGCTATAGCATGCTAGTTTATCTGACAATGGCTGCTAGCTAGCCAAACCAAAGAACCCCACCTGTGTATGAAAGAAACTGCAAAAATGGCTAAGCTTTTTAGCTTTGTTTGTAGAATGCTTGCAGGGTGTATGAAGGTGGTGAAGTGATGAATGAAAGCTAAACTGTTAACTGTAGTGCCACCATGACACTAGCATTTAGCTAGGATGCTAGCGGAGGTGTTACAAAACACTAATCTTCTTACAAATATGCATACTAGCCAAACCTCTCGATTTTTCCATAAACGTTTACTTTCTTTGATTTCTTTCTTTCTAAGATTGGAACGAACACTGTGGAATATCTCCACCAGGCTGAAGTATCAAGGCCGTACCCCTACATCCTGATGTTGGGAGATAATGACCAGCACTGCTCTCAGGCATTAGTGCTTCTGAGTGCTTTATAGTGCTTTATTTTGTATTATCTGATCTTGTGCTTTTGAAAAATAAATATAAATATTTTTCCTATGATTTGTACCATTAATTGGGTGTTGTTTATTGCATATATTTATGGTTTGCAAAACTTTTTTTTTTTTTTTGTGTGTGTGTGTAATAGACCAGTATATCAAAGTAGTTTAACTGTTTAAACTGTTTTACCCATAGACATGTAAAACATAAAAATAATAATAACCTATTTGTCAGGTAGAATTAAAACAGCATTATAGTTAAATATGACCTAGCATTTGGATTGAATATTTACTCATCTTGCTGGGTTAAATAAATAACCCATTTTGCTGGGTTAAATTAACCCAGCATGTAGTTGGTCCAATATTTATCCAGCAGCTGGGTTAAAAACAACCCAGTTTGGGTTGTTTTTAACCCAGCATTTTTAGGGTGTATGCTTTTATGTTTGTTATTTAACTTAAAGGTGCATGGTGGCATTCTGTCTGAGAATTAAATATTGCTGTTCTCAAATAGGCCTTGTGGAAATGAAGGTTTCATGAGCCCAGTTTGGGAGGCAAGATTTCTGCTCTTATTGCAAAGCTTGTTGTCAGTGAGTTGAAGCTCAATTCCACTGTGCTGCAGGGCACTGACACTTAAAAAGCAAAAGCTGAAGTGTGAGAGAAGGCAAGAGACATTGATGGAATGTGAATTAAAAAAAAAAATCAGGCATACAGTAATAATTCTGCCTAGTTCAGCACTTTTTTTTTTTTAGATAACTGCATTTGCAATAGTGGTCCTCGTTTTCACTTCACTGAGAAATCAAGAAAGATTAAACCCCAGGTTCCTTTTTTAGAGTAGATAATAAAACATGCATGCTTCTTTTTGTGCACTTAGCCTTAAAATGTTCATCATTATAGCTAATGGCAGCATGGTTTGCACACAACAACCTCACAGTTGCTAATACCCTGTCAGCTGTTTGGCATGCTGTGTGCTATCAAACATACACACATTTTCACACACAAATAAGTATTCTGCGATACTCACACCTGAATAAGACCTAACACTTAAGACTAAGTGCTCCATCTTTGTTATTGTGTTCACTTCACTGACCTGTCTCTCATTGCACAGTAGGCAAATGTAAAGTAACCAAATTCTGCTACTATCAGGACTGATGCTGTTCTCTCACTCTGTGCACCAAATAAGAAATACATTCATTATGTCCTGCTTTTGGCTTCCCCATATTTCTTTAAATTAAATAAGATGGCTGTTGTTGCCTTGCAACTATGCTGCATGCATACTAAAATTGCTGTAAGAATAAATATATATGTTACTGTGATGTGAATTTACCAGTGACGGCTGGTGCAAAAACTTTTTGGGGCAGCGCAAATAAAATTAAAATTAAACTTTTAATACTCATCTGTAAATAGCCATTTATCAGGTGATTAAGCATCATTACTACTAGTATAAATTAAGGCTGAAACAATTCCTCGAGTAAATTCTCGAAATGCTCGAGGCAAAATCTTCTGCCTCGAAGCTTCGCTTAATAAATTTTAAAAGCTTGCGTTATGTTTTTGAGCAATTATTTGTTGACAGCATGCTTTTGACACAGCGCGCTTCTGGATGCAAGCCGCCAGTAAACACCAACGAAGAAGAAGCGCTTAAGTCACCCACAACGCGGGAGGAGATGCAAACAGTTAGCTGTGTATTGATTTGAGGGAGTGATAAAATTATCAGCAAGGCCAAGAGAAGAAGAAAGCAGCAAGAGAAAACGACAGAAATTGTCAGTAAAGGCTTATGTTATGCCTGAGATGTAGATTTAGAAACTTTTAGTTCTAAAAGTTTAGTTGCACAACTTAGTGTTTTTGTATAATTATTTATTTTAATGTGTGCCTTAGTTTTTTTAATCCTCAAAGTCATTTGAAACACTTTTTTTTTTTTTTGCATCCGAGAAAAGGCTTTAGAATGTATGGTGCTGTAATTCACTTAATTGATCTCAGTCCAATAGTCAGTTTAATACCCCTATCTCACCTACGTGATTTTGTGCGGCCGGAAGTACGGTTCTTCATGATTCACCGCAAGTTTTGGTGCTTCGATTACGTTTCCATCTTTCTGCGCAGAAAATTAAATATGTTTAAGCCGCCTTAAAAATGTTTAATTTTTCTTGCAGAACTTTGCGGAACATCGGCGGGCAGTCGCGGCGGCTCACGGTGCCTAACACCGCATCTCACTGCGAGTCAAACCGCATAGGTGAGATAGGGGTATAAGCTATTCCTTGTATTGTGAATAATGACAATGTTTATTTTTGATAAAATGCTGTATGCAATTAAAAATTAAAAGTTGATTTTTCTAAAAAGAAAACCAATTAATCTTTGTTTCTCTTATATATTTTACATTGCTGTTTAATTAAGCAAAAGTGCATTTTATCCGATTACTCGATTAATCGATTAAATTTTTGGTAGAATACTCGGTTACTAAAATATTCAATAGCTACAGCCCTAGTATAAATTAAAAGCATGACTCATATTGCATCCAGTCAGGCAGCTCCGCTTGCCATAAGAAGTGCTGGAAAAGACTTGTTGAGAATGGTCCAATCACATGAGCCCAAATATTTAAAAACAATATTGATTCGCTAAGATCAAAAGTGGGAGGGTTCGGGGCGCATATGTAAGAGCCCTGAAAAGGATGGTATTTGTATAAAAGATACACGGACACAACTTTCCTCAGCTCACATGTATAATGACTGAGTTATCAGCATAACTTAATACAACACAAATCAACAGCAGGAAAAATGCCATTATGTACACAGTTCTCCCACAAAATACAATGTTCAACTGCAATGAAAAACTGTATTGTGTACTGTACAAACAGCACTGAAATGTTTTAATAGAAGCATACATACAAGATAATGTCTATTCTATTAATAACACTACAAAATCTGAAACTAATTAAAAATGTCAAACATACAGTAGGATAGTCAGGCAGGGATTAACAAAAGATAGTGTAATTTAGCTTGTTCCTGCTATACTCAGACTCCTGATTAACACATACAACACAAGCAGAACTTTCACTCAAGTGATAAACATTGACAACTTAATTTCAACATCAACTAGCTGGTACAGGATCAGCCATGTGGCTGTTACCATGGTAAATGCGTACCATTTGCTATGTAAATGACCATGTGGTTAGCATAACAAGCCTATTGTGGTTAACATCATTTAATTTACTTCAAACTTTACAAGAATTAGAGATAATGTACTTCAAATATTTCCCTGTGTGTATACATACATTTACATATGCAATTATGAGCAATTATTATGAAGGTCTCACCTAAAAAAGAGAGGTATTTGTGTAAAAGATACACGGACAAAACTTGCCTCAGCTCACATGTACGTATAATGACTGGGAGAGAGGAAGCCACGTGCCCTTTTACATACCTCAACAACATAGTTGCACAATAATTTGGTACTGCACCTTGCTCTTACAACACCCCGTGTTAAAGTGAGACTAACATAAAACATAACACAAAAATACTATGCTTCAGCTGCTGTGACTAACAGTAATAAACATAAAATAATAAACAGGACATATGATCCAGCAGGAAATCACTCTGGGATCATTAGGTGCTTCTCTCCTACTGGAACTGTATCAAAGCTTATAGTGCACATTGTCTCATTTGTTACACATAGTGCTGCGCCCCAAGGATGATTTGAAAAGATCAATTAGAGCTCAGCCTCAAATCACATATGGTTTTCAAAAATTTATGTACCTACATAGACACTCGTTTGACCGGCACCCCGCGTACATGAACACAAATGAACGTAATACAGTTTAGATTTTTTTTTTTTGCAAATACATTATATTAAGAAATACAGCGGAATATTGTGACTAAATGACTTTATTTCATTATTAAAATAAATAATTATAATGTTAAATAATTACATGTTAAAGTAGCATTCTTCTCTGCCTAACTTTAAGGGAGGCGGCGCCCCTGTATTGACCGGCCGCCACTGGAATTTACACAAACAGTACATGGTTAATGATCAATGGCTAAATGAAATATCTGTGTTAAGGAAAGAGATAAAAGACAAGATAAAAGATGAAGAAAATGAGACTTCATAACAAAAACACAACCAATCTGATATCTGTCCCACTTATGAGTATACTTTTCCCAATATTTATAGCTGTTGAGAGAAACAGCTAGTGAAAGGTAAGTGTGTGTGCACGTGTGTATGCGTGAGTGAAAGAGAGCATCAAAGCATAGTAACCCTGAATACTGCCAGGCAACTCACCATATACTTTGTCTTTTATTAGACAAAGTATATTTATGTCTAATGTGCAGATAAACAATGCAAATACATTTTTAGGGTATAATGTGTTCAAAATAAACTCAAATGCAGGTATGTACTGTATATGGAATGCTTTTCGGTTTATTAATATTATTATTAGTAGTAGGAGTAGTGTAGAAGTATTGTCTAGATTTACTACCAGAGAGGTTATAGGTCACAGGGCATCTGGCTAAGACTAGAGGTCTGTTTGTGAGCTGGAGGTTTCACCTTAAGAAGACATAAAGACTCTAAGTCAGCGGGTAGCTTACTATATCTTAGACAACCATGTCGGAAGATATGTTCTGTGGTCATGGAAAGGACGTTACTTTTCTTTGTGCAGGACTTTCATCTTTCATAAAAATTTGATTGTAATTTGTAAAAGTCTCCCTGGCAGGGGCGGATCTAGAAAATTATTCATGGGGTGGCAAGGGGGTGGTATTAAAATTATGAGAGGTGGCAACACTGAAGCAAGCATCTTTGCATGTTTTTTGTGGATTCAAGGAATGCTATTCTTATTCGGTGTATACACTAGGGTGCACATTTTTACATTGTCCTATAAAAATTTAATAAAGTAATACTTATATTAAAATGTTACAGTACAAAACATTTAACACCTAATCGTTCATGTAC